>JALGBA010002097.1:0-39562 GCA_023970755.1 Azemiops feae
GGTTTAAGTGTTTTGAAGCAGGTTTCCTTCTTCTGTGCCTGTTCTGCAGCCCTTGGGCCTCCCGTTGCTCTATTATGATTAATATCAAGGCTTCTAATAATGTAATAATAATAATAAAGTCATTCTGATGACTTTGCCCCCCAAAATAACCAACATAGTCTTTCATACCTTAGGAAAGCCTGACATTTTTGCCCTCTATGGGTAAGGAGAGACTACGGCCTGATTTTTGACCCACTTTGCGGTTAGGAAACAGTTAGGTCGACGTAAGGCTGCATTCTGATGACTTTGCCCCCCCAAATAACAAAAACATAGTCTTTCATGTCTTGGAAAGCCTGACTTTTTTGACCTCTTTTGGGTAAGGAGAGACTACGGCCTGACTTTTGACCCATTTTGCAGTTAGAGGAGAGTTAGGTCGAGGTTTAGCCGCATTCTGATGACTTTGTCCCAAAATGACCAACGCAGTGACCAACACATGTTAGGAAAGCCTGACGTTTTTGCCCTCTTTGGGGTAAGGTTTATTTCCTTGGGTGGCTGCTATTCCAAAACAACCACAGGAGCGCAGTCTTTGCGTGCCCTGTGTTATATACGGTCGCTGTAGTCCCTTTCAGGCTGCTATACATAAAATAACCACAGTAGGGCACCCTTTTCATGCCCTGTGCTATAGATGGTCTTTGTAGTCCTTGTCAGGCCGCTATGGCCAAAATAACCACAGGAAGGCACCGTTTGCAAGCCCTGTGCTATAGATGGTCTTTGTAGTCCCTTTCTGGCCGCTATGGCCAAAATAACCACAGGAGGGCACTCTTTGCATGCCCTCAGGCTATGCTCTTTTGTTCCTTTACTGAATTACGTTTCCTTTGCACTGATAAATGTATGATGAATTTATCCATGTTTATTAATATGCACCACTACCAGCTAGTTCAGGGGTCTTCAAACCTGGCACTTTTAAGACTTGTGGACTTCAACTCCCAGGATTCCTCAGCCCTCATGGCTGGTTGAGGAATTCTGGGAGTTGAAGTCCACAGGTCTTAAAGTTGCTAAGTCTGTAGACTCCTGAGTTAGCTGGTTTGCCCTTCTGAGCTCTTCCACGTACACACAAACACCCCCAATCCCTTCCCTGTACCCTTAAAGACACAGAAATCAAGTGCAATGCAAGAAAATAAAGAAACAGAAAGTGTTTTTTTTCTCTTTAACTGCCTCAGGCGTGTCACGTGTCACAATGTTGGAAATCTGTTCTGGAAGGTTCCGGCAATTGCGACAAGCTTTAGCTTTTAATTAAGCCTGTTTACTTTCAAAGAAAACTTTGTAAAAGCCACAGACAGACTGAATTAAAGGGGGTAAAACTAATTACATTTGTTTAAAGCGATTAAACCTTTCCTGGTGTCTTTTTTCCCCTTTCCCCACCCAAACCACGTTCTTTTTACCCTCTCCTCTCTCCCCCTCCCTTTTCTTCAGTTCACCTCCAGCTCCCGGCAGGAGCACCAATCAGCTGGACCCAATCAGTCTCTCCTGCGGCATCCAGCCGCCTCCTTAGGGACTTTTTTGCCCTCTTTTGGGTAAGGAAAGACTAGGGCCTTAGTTTTGACCCATTTTGGGGTTAGAATAGAGTAAGGTGAACCTAAGGCTGCATTCTGATGACTTTGCCCCTAAAATAACAAAAACAGTCTTTCATATCTTGGCAAAGCCTGACTTTTCTGCCCTCTTTTGGGTAAAGAAAGACTACGGCCTGACTTTTGACCCATTTTGGGGTTAGAAAAGAGTTAGGTCGACGTAAGGCTGCATTCGATGACTTTATGCCCCCAAAATGACCCAACACATTTTGGATATGTTAGGAAAAGCCTGACGTTTTGCCTCTTTGCGGGTTAAGGTTGATTTCCTTGTGTGGCTCGCTATCCTGCTTGTCCACTGGAGGGCATGGCTTTTCTGTCCCATAGCATTAGCACTTAGGCCATCATAGGCCTTTTTAACTCGGTTTAAGTGTTTTGAAGCAGGTTTCCTTCTTCTGTGCCTGTTCTGCAGCCCTTGGGCCTCCCGTTGCTCTATTATGATTAATATCAAGGCTTCTAATAATGTATTAATAATAATAAAGTCATTCGGATGACTTTGCCCCCCAAATAACCAACATAGTCTTTCATACCTTAGGAAAGCCTGACATTTTTGCCCTCTATGGGTAAGGAGAGACTACGGCCTGACTTTTGACCCACTTTGCGCTTAGGAAACAGGTCGACGTAAGGCTGCATTCTGATGACTTTGCCCCCCGAAATAACAAACATAGTCTTTCATGTCTTGGGAAAGCCTGACTTTTTTGCCCTCTTTTGGGTAAGGAGAGACTACGGCCTGACTTTTGACCCATTTTGCAGTTAGAGGAGAGTTAGGTCGAGGTTTAGCCGCATTCTGATGACTTTGTCCCAAAATGACCAACGCAGTGACCAACACATGTTAGGAAAGCCTGACTTTTTTACCCTCTTTGGGGTAAGGTTTATTTCCTTGGGTGGCTGCTATTCCAAAACAACCACAGGAGTGCAGTCTTTGCGTGCCCTGTGTTATATATGGTCGCTGTAGTCCCTTTCAGGCTGCTATACATAAAATAACCACAGTAGGGCACCCTTTTCATGCCCTGTGCTATAGATGGTCTTTGTAGTCCCTGTCAGGCCGCTAGGGCCAAAATAACCACAGGAAGGCACCGTTTGCAAGCCCTGTGCTATAGATGGTCTTATTGTAGTCCCTTCTGGCCGCTATGGCCAAAATAACCACAGGAGGGCACTCTTTCCATGCCCTCAGGCTATGCTCTTTTGTTCCTTTACTGAATTACTTTTCCTTTGCACTGATAAATGTATGATAAATTTATCCATGTTTATTAATATGCACCACTACCAGCTAGTTCAGGGGTCTTCAAACTTGGCACTTTTAAGACTTGTGGACTTCAACTCCCAGGATTCCTCAGACCTCATGGCTGGTTGAGGAATTCTGGGAGTTGAAGTCCACAGGTCTTAAAGTTGCTAAGTCTGTAGACTCCTGAGTTAGCCGGTTTGCCCTTCTGAGCTCTTCCACGTGCACACAAACACCCCCCAATCCCTTCCCTGTACCCTTAAAGACACAGAAATCAAGTGCAATGCAAGAAAATAAAGAAACAGAAACTCCGTTTTTTTTCTCTTTAACTGCCTCAGGCGTGTCACGTGTCACAATGTTGCAAATCTGTTCTGGAAGGTTCTGGAAGGTTCCGGCAATTGCGAAAAGCTTTAGCTTTTAATTAAGCCTTTTTACTTTCAAAGAAAACTTTGTAAAAGCCACAGACAGACTGAATTAAAGGGGGTAAAACTAATTACATTTGTTTAAAGCGTTTAAACCTTTCCTGGTGTCTTTTTTCCCCTTTCCCCACCCAAACCACGTTCTTTTATACCCTCTCCTCTCTCCCCCTCCCTTTTCTTCAGTTCACCTCCAGCTCCCGGCAGGAGCACCAATCAGCTGGACCCAATCAGTCTCTCCTGCCGGCATCCAGCCGCCTCCTTAGGGACTTTTTTGCCCTCTTTTGGGTAAGGAAAGAATAGGGCCTTAGGTTTGACCCATTTTGGGGTTAGAATAGAGTAAGGTGAACCTAAGGCTGCATTCTGATGACTTTACCCCTAAAATAACAAAAACAGTCTTTCATATCTTGGGAAAGCCTGACTTTTCTGCCCTCTTTTGGGTAAAGAAAGACTACGGCCTGACTTTTGACCCATTTTGGGGTTAGAAAAGAGTTATGTCGACGTAAGGCTGCATTCTGATGACTTTGCCCCCAAAATGACCAACACAGTTTGTGATATGTTAGGAAAGCCTGACTGTTTTGCCCTCTTTGGGGTAAGGTTTATTTCCTTGTGTGGCTGCTATTCCTGCCTTTTCCACTGGAGGGCACTGCTTTCTGTCCCATAGCATTAGCACTTAGGCCATCATAGGCCTTTTTAACTCGGTTTAAGTGTTTTGAAGCAGGTTTCCTTCTTCTGTGCCTGTTCTGCAGCCCTTGGGCCAACCGTTGCTCTATTATGAATAATATCAAGGCTTCTAATAATGTAATAATAATAATAAAGTCATTCTGATGACTTTGCCCCCCAAATAACCAACATAGTCTTTCATACCTTAGGAAAGCCTGACATTTTTGCCCTCTCTGGGTAAGGAGAGAATACGGCCTGACTTTTGGACCCACTTTGCGGTTAGGAAACAGTTAGGTCGACGTAAGGCTGCATTCTGATGACTTTGGCCCCCCCAAATAAACAAAAATAGTCTTCATGTCTTCTGGGAAAGCCTGACTTTTTTGCCCTCTTTTGGTTAAGGAGAGACTACGGCCTGACTTTTGACCCATTTGCAGTTAGAGGAGAGTTAGGTGAGGTTTAGCCGCATATCTGATGACTTTTGTCCCAAAATGACAACGCAGGACGGGACCAACACATGTTAGGAAAGCCTGACTTTTTTGCCTCTTTGGGTAAGGTTTATTTCCTTGGGTGGCTGCTATTCCAAAACAACCACAGGAGCGCTTAGTCTTTTGCGCGTGCCCCTGTGTATATCTGGTCGCTGTAGTCCCTTTCAGGCTGCTATACATAAAATCATCACAGTATGGCACCCTTTTCATGCCCGTGCTATAGATGGTCTTTTGTAGCCTGTCAGGCGCTAGGCCAAAATAACCACAGGAAGGCACCGTTTACAAGCCCTTGCTATAGATGGCTTTGTAGCCCCTTTTTCTGGCCGCTATGGCCAAAATAACCACAGTTTGAGGGCACTCTTTGCATGTTGTGCCTCAGGCTATGCTCTTTTGTTCCTTACTGAATTACTTTCCTTTGCACTCGATAAATTGTATGATGAATTTATCCATGTTATTAATATGCACCACTACCAGCTAGTTCAGGGGTCTTCAAACTTGGCACTTTTAAGACTTGTGGACTTCAACTCCCAGGCTTCCTCATGCCCTCATGTCTGGTGAGGAATTCTGGGAGTTGAAGTCCACAGGTCTTTAAAGTTGCTAAGTCTGTAGACTCCTGAGTTAGCTGGTTTGCCCTTCTGAGCTTTCCACGTGCACACAAAACACCCCCAATCCTTCCCTGTACCCTTAAAGACACAGAAATCAAGTGCAATGGCAAGAAAATAAAGAAACAGAAAGTCTGTTTTTTTTTCTCTTTAACTGCCTCAGGCGTGTCACGTGTCACAATGTTGGAAATCTGTTCTGGAAGGTTCCGGCAATTGCGAAAAGCTTTAGCTTTTAATTAAGCCTGTTTACTTTCAAAGAAAACTTTGTAAAAGCCACAGACAGACTGAATTAAAGGGGGTAAAACTAATTACATTTGTTTAAAGCGATTAAACCTTTCCTGGTGTCTTTTTTCCCCTTTCCCCACCCAAACCACGTTTTTTTTTACCCTCTCCTCTCTTCCCCTCCCTTTTCTTCAGTTCACCTCCAGCTCCCGGCAGGAGCACCAATCAGCTGGACCCAATCAGTCTCTCCTGCCGGCATCCAGCCGCCTCCTTAGGGACCTTTTTGCCCTCTTTTGGGTAAGGAAAGAATAGGGCCTTAGGTTTGACCCATTTTGGGGTTAGAATAGAGTAAGGTGAACCTAAGGCTGCATTCTGATGACTTTACCCCTAAAATAACAAAAATAGTCTTTCATAGATTGGGAAAGCCTGACTTTTCTGCCCTCTTTTGGGTAAAGAAAGACTACGGCCTGACTTTTGACCCATTTTGGGGTTAGAAAAGAGTTAGGTCGACGTAAGGCTGCATTCTGATGACTTTTGCCCCAAAATGACCAACACAGCTTTGTGATAGTGTTAGGAAAGCCTGACTGTTTTGCCCTCTTGGGTAAGGTTTATTTCCTTGTGTGGCTGCTATTCCTGCCTTGTCCACTGGAGGGCATGCTTTCTGTCCATAGCATAGCACTTAGGACATCATAGGCCTTTTTAACTCGGTTTAAGTGTTTGAAAGCAAGGTTTCCTTCTTCTGTGCCTGTTCTGCAGCCCTTGGGCCTCCCGTTGCTCTATTATGATTAATATCAAGGCTTCTAATAATGTAATAATAATAATAAAGTCATTGCTGATGACTTTTGTCCCCCCAAATAACCAACAACATAGTCTTTCATACCTTTAGGAAAGCCTGACATTTTGCCCTCTATGGGTAAGGAGAGACTACGGCCTGAACTTTTCACCCACTTTGCGGTTAAGGAAACAGTTAGGTCGAAGTAAGGCTGCATTCTGATGACTTGCCCCCCCAAATAACAAACGATAGTCCATTTCAGTGTGTCTGGGGAAACCTTTATGGACCTTACTTTGAAAGCCGACTTTTTGTTGGAAGGGTAAGGAGAGACTACGGGCCTGACTTTTGACCCATTTTTGCGTTAGAGGAGTTGTAGTAGGTCGAGGGTTTAGCCGCACAATCTGATGACTTTGTCCCCAAAATGCCCACGCGCAGTGTGAAAGTGACCAACACATGTTAGGAAAGCCTGACTTTTTGCCTCTTTGGGGTAAGGTTATTTGTCCTTTGGGTGGCTGCTATTCCAAAAACAACCACAGGAGCGCAGTCTTGTGTGCCCTGTGTTATATATGGTCGCTGTAGTCCCTTTCAGGCTGTATACATAAAATAACCACAGTAGGGGGCACCCTTAAGTTTCATGCCCTGTGTACAGATGGTCTTGTAGTACCCTGTCAGGCCGCTATGGCCCAAAATAAATGGTCAAAGTTCCCTTTCTGGCCCTAGAGAAAGAAAATGTCGGATAACCCCACATGCCGCTGATGTGAGCCAATAATAACCACGGAAGAGGACACTCTTTGCATGCCCTCAGCTATGCTCTTTTGTTCCTTACGAATTTACTTTTCCTTTCACTGATAAATGAATATGATGAATTATCCATGTTTTATTGAATTATGCACCACTACCAGCTAGTTCAGGGGTCTTCAAACTTTGGCACTTTAAGACTGTGGACTTCAACTCCCAGGATTCCTCTCATGGCCCTCCATGGCTGGTTGAGTGAATTCTGGGAGTTGAAGTCCACAGGTCTTAAAGTTGTCTAGACTGATAGACTAGCTGAGTTTGCCCTTTGCCCTTCTGAGCCGTCCACACGTGCACCAAAAAAACCCCCCAATCCATCCTGTAGCCTTAAAGACACAAGTGCAATCAAGAAAATGCAAGAAATAAAGAAAACAGAACTCTGTTTTTTTTCTTTTAAACGCCTCACAATGGAAATCTGTCACGGTCACAATTGCGACAATCTAGTCTGGAATTAAGCCGGGTTTACGTTCAAAGCTCGCTTTTAAAAAGCCTCTTTACTTAGGACAAGAAAAACTTTGTAAAAGCCACAGACACGACTGAATTAAAGGGGGTAAAACTAAATTACATTGTTTAAAGCGGTTAAACCTTTCTGGGTGCTTTTTTCCCCTTTCCCACACCACGTTTCACCTATCTTCTTCCACTACCTCTCTCCCCCCTCCAGCTTTTCTTCAGTCCCTCCATCCGGCAGGGACCCAATCAGCTCTCCAATCAGTCATCTCCTGCCGAGGATCCAGCCGCATCCTTGAGACCTCATTGCCTCTTTTGGGTAAGGAAAGATAGGGCTTTAGGGACCCACTTTGACCCATAGAATGGGGTTAGAATAGAGTAAGGTGAACCTAAAGGCTGCATTCTGATGACTTTTACCCTAAAATAACGAAAGCCTAGATCTTTATCTTGCCCTGACTTTTCTGCTCTTAGGGAAAGGACACGAAAAAGCCCACGGCCTGATTTTGACAAGTTTTGGGGTAGGAAAAGAGTTAGGTCGACGTAAGGCTGCTCATTTGATGACTTTGCCCCCAAAAAGACAACACAGTTGTGATATGTTAGGGAAAGCCTGAGATGTTTGCCCTCTGTTAAGGTTTGCCACTCTTTGGGGTAAGGTTTATTTCCTTGTGTGGCTTGCTATTCCTGCCTTGTCCACTGGGAGGCACTGCTTCTGTCCAATAGTGCATTCACTAGGCATCTTTTTTTACACTCGGTTAAGTGAGTTTGAAGCAGGTTTCCTGCTTTCTGGTGCCGGGTTCTGCAGCCCTTGGGCACTCCCGTTGCTCATATATGATTAATATCAAGGCTTCAATTAATGTAATAATAATAATAAAGTCATTCTGAATGACTTGACCCCCCAAATAACCAACATAGTCTTTCTACTTAGGAAAGCCTGACATTTGTGCCCTCTATGGGTAAGGAGAGAATACGGCTGACTTTTGACCCACTTTGCGGTTAGAGGAAACAGTTTAGGTCGACGTAAGGCTGCATTCTGATGACATTTGCCCACCCCCCCCCAAATAACAAACATAGTCTTCATGTCTTGGGAAAGCCTGACTTTTTTGCCCCTCTTTTGGGTAAGGAGAGACTACGGCCTGACTTGACCATTGCAGTTTAGAGGAGAGGTAGGTCGAGGGTTAGCCGCATTCTGATGACTTTGTCCCAAAATGACCAACGTCAGTAAGTGACAACACATGTTAGGAAAGCCAGACTTTTTTGCCCTCTTTGGGGAAGGTTTATTTCTTGGGTCGGCTGCTATTCCAAAACAAACCACACAGGAGCGCAAGTTGCGTGCCCTGCAATGTGTTATATATGGTCGCTGTAGTCCCTTTCAGGCTGCGTATACATAAAAATAATCACAGTTAGGGCACCCTTTTCATGCCCTGTGCTATAGATGGTCCTTTTTAGTCCCTTGTCAGGCCGCCTCATGGCCAAAATAAACCACAGGAAGGCAACGTTTGCAAGCCCTGTGCATAGATGGTCTTAGTCCTTTCTGGCCGCTATGGCCAAAAACCCAGGAGGGCCAACTCTTTGCATGCCCTCAGGCTATGCTCTTTGTTCCTTTACTGAATACTTACCTTTTGCACTGATAAATGTATGATGAAGTTATCCAGTTTATTAATATGCACCACTACAGCTAGTTCAGGGGTCTTAAAACTGGCACTTTTAAGACTTGTGGACTTCAACTCCCCAGGATTCCTCAGCCCTCATGGCTGGTTGAGGAATTTCTGGGGAGTCTGAAGTCACAGGTCTTAAAGTTGCTAAGTCTGTAGACTCCTGAGTTAGTGGTGTTGTCCTCTGAGCTCTTCCAGGCAGTGCACACAAACACCCCCAACCCTCCCAGTACCCTTAAGACACAGAAATCAAGTGCAATGCAAGAAAATAAAGAAACAGAAAGCTAGTTTTTTTTCTCTTTAACTGACACCGCTCAGGCGTGTAACGTGTCACAAGGTGGAAATCTGATTCTGGAAGGTTCCGGCAATTGCGACAAGCTTTAGCTTTTAATTAAGAGACTGTTTACTTTCAAAGAAAAAACTTTGTAAAAGCCACAGACAGACTGAATTAAAGGGGGGGTAAAAAGCACTATAATACATTACATTTGTTTTTGTCAAAAGTCGATTTATAAACCGTTTCCTGGTGTCAGTTTTTTCCCTTTCCCACCACAGAACCACGTTTCTTTTTTACCCCTCCTCTCTCCCCTCCCTCTTTCTTCAGTTCACCTCCAGCTCCCGGCAGGAGCACCAATCAGCTGGACCCAATCAGTCTCTCCTGCCGGCATCCAGCCGCCTCCTTAGGACTTTTTGCCCTCTTTTGGGTAGGAAAGAATAGGCCTTAGGTTTGACCCATTTTGGGGTTAGAATAGAGTATAGGTGAAACCTAAGGCTGCATTCTGAGACATTTACCCCCTAAATAAAAAAAATTAGTCTTTCATATCTGGGAAAGGCCTGACTTTTCTGCCCTCTTTGGGTGAAAGAAAGACTCTACGGCCTGACTTTTGACCATTTGGGTTAGAAAAGAGTAGGAGGTCGACGTAAGGCTGCATTTCTGATGACTTTGCCCCCAAAATGACCAACACAGTTGTGATATGTTAGGAAGCCTGACTGTTTTGCCCTCTTTGGATGGTAAGGTTTATTTTCCTTGTGTGGCTGCTATTCCTGCCTTGTCCACTGTAGAGGGCACTGCTTTCTGTCCCATAGCATTAGCACTTAGGCGCCATCATAGCCTTTTAACTCGGTTTTAAGTGTTTTGAAGCAGGTTTGCTTCTCTTCTGTGCCTGTTCTGCAGCCCTTGGCCTCCCGTTGCTCTATATGATTAATATCAAGGCTTTATATAATGTAATAAATAATACAAGTCATTCTGATGACTTTGCCCCCAAATAACCAACATAGTCTTTCATACCTTAGGAAAGCCTGACATTTTTGCCCTCTATGGGTAAGAGAGACTACGGCCTGACTTTTGACCCACTTTGCGGTTAGGAAACAGTGCAATAGGTCGACGTAAGGCTGCATTCTGATGACTTGCCCCCCAAATAACAAAACATTAGTCTTTCATGTCTGGGAAAGCCTGACTCTTTTGCCCTCTTTTGGGTAAGGGAGAGACTACGGCCTCCCTGACTTTTGACCCATTTGCAGTTTAGAGGATGAGTCTGCAGGGTACGAATGGTTTAGGCATTCTGATGACTTTGTCCCAAAATGACCAACGCAGTGACCAACACCACATGTTAGGAGAAGGCCTAGACTTTTTTGCCCGTCTTTGGGGAGTAAGGTTTATCTTCCTTGGGTGGCTGCTATTCCAAAACAACCACAGCGAGCGCAGTCTTTGCGTGCCCTGTGTGTATATATGGTCGCTGTAGTCCCTTTCAGGCTGCTATACATAAAATAATCACAGTAGGGCACCCTTTTCATGCCCTGTGCTATAGATGGTCTTTGTAGTCCCTGTCAGGCCGCTATGGCCAAAATAACCACAGGAAGGCACCGTTTGCAAGCCCTGTGCTATAAATGGTCTTTGTAGTCCCTTTCTGGCCGCTATGGCCAAAATAACCACAGGAGGGCACTCTTTGCATGCTCTCAGGCTATGTTCTTTTGTTCCTTTACTGAATTACTTTTCCTTTGCACTGATAAATGTATGATGAATTTATCCATGTTTATTAATATGCACCACTACCAGCTAGTTCAGGGGTCTTCAAACCTGGCACTTTTAAGACTTGTGGACTTCAACTCCCAGGATTCCTCAGCCCTCATGGCTGGTTGAGGAATTCTGGGAGTTGAAGTCCACAGGTCTTAAAGTTGCTAAGTCTGTAGACTCCTGAGTTAGCTGGTTTGCCCTTCTAAGCTCTTCCACGTGCACACAAACACCCCCCAATCCCTTCCCTGTACCCTTAAAGACACAGAAATCAAGTGCAATGCAAGAAAATAAACAGAAAGTCTGTTTTTTTTCTCTTTAACTGCCTCAGGCGTGTCACGTGTCACAATGTTGGAAATCTGTTCTGGAAGGTTCCGGCAATTGCGACAAGCTTTAGCTTTTAATTAAGCCTGTTTACTTTCAAAGAAAACTTTGTAAAAGCCACAGAGAGACTGAATTAAAGGGGGTAAAACTAATTACATTTGTTTAAAGCGATTAAACCTTTCCTGGTGTCTTTTTTCCCCTTTCCCAACCAAACCACGTTCTTTTTTACCCTCTCCTCTCTCCCCCTCCCTTTTCTTCAGTTCACCTCCAGCTCCCGGCAGGAGCACCAATCAGCTGGACCCAATCAGTCTCTCCTGCCGGCATCCAGCCGCCTCCTTAGGGACTTGTTTGCCCTCTTTTGGGTAAGGAAAGACTAGGGCCTTAGGTTTGACCCATTTTGGGGTTAGAATAGAGTAAGGTGAACCTAAGGCTGCATTCTGATGACTTTGCCCCTAAAATAACAAAAATAGTCTTTCATATCTTGGGAGGGAAGCCTGACTTTTCTGCCCTCTTTTGGGTAAAGAAAGACTACGGCCTGACTTTTGACCCATGTTTGGGTTATAGAAAAGAGTTTGAGGTCGACCGTTCAATTAAGGCTGCATTCTGATGACTTGCCCCCAAAATGACCAACACAGTTTGTGATATGTTAGGAAAGCCTGACTGTTTTGCCCTCTTTGGGGTAAGGTTTATTTCCTTGTGTGGCTGCTATTCCTGCCTTGTCCACTGGAGGGCACTGCTTTCTGTCCCATAGCATTAGCACTTAGGCCATCATAGGCCTTTTTAACTCAGTTTAAGTGTTTTGAAGGAGGTTTCCTTCTTCTGTGCCTGTTCTGCAGCCCTTGGACCTCCCGTTGCTCTATTATGATTAATATCAAGGCTTCTAATAATGTAATAATAATAATAAAGTCATTCTGATGACTTTGCCCCCCAAATAACCAACATAGTCTTTCATACCTTAGGAAAGCCTGACATTTTTGCCCTCTATGGGTAAGGAGAGACTACGGCCTGACTTTTGACCCACTTTGCGCTTAGGAAACAGTTAGGTCGACGTAAGGCTGCATTCTGATGACTTTGCCCCCCCAAATAACAAACATAGTCTTTTATGTCTTGGGAAAGCCTGACTTTTTTGCCCTCTTTTGCGTAAGGAGAGACTACGGCCTGACTTTTGACCCATTTTGCAGTTAGAGGAGAGTTAGGTCGAGGTTTAGCCGCATTCTGATGACTTTGTCCCAAAATGACCAACGCAGTGACCAACACATGTTAGGAAAGCCTGACTTTTTTGCCCTCTTTGGGGTAAGGTTTATTTCCTTGGGTGGCTGCTATTCCAAAACAACCACAGGAGCGCAGTCTTTGTGTGCCCTGTGTTATATATGGTCGCTGTAGTCCCTTTCAGGCTGCTATACATAAAATAATCACAGTAGGGCACCCTGTTCATGCCCTGTGCTATAGATGGTCTTTGTAGTCCTGTCAGGCCAGGCTATGCGCCAAAATAACCACAGGAAGGCCACGTTTGCATAGCCTGTGCTTATAGATGGTCTATCTTTTGTAGTCCCTTTTCTGGCGCTATGGCCAAAATAACACAGGAGGCACTCTTTGCTTGTCCCTTCAGGCTATGCCTCTTTTGTTCCTTTCTGAATACTTTCCTTTGTCACGTGATAAATGCTATGATGAATTTAGCCATGTTTATTAACTATGCCCACCACTACCAGCTAGTTCAGGGGGCTTCAAACTTGGCACGTTTAAGACTTGTGGACTTCAACTCCCAGGATTCCTCAGCCCTCATGGCTGGTTGAGGAATTCTGGGAGTTGAAGTCCACAGGTCTTAAAGTTGCTAAGTCTGTAGACTCCTGAGTTAGCTGGTTTGCCCTTCTGAGCTCTTCCACGTGCACACAAACACCCCCCAATCCCTTCCCTGTACCCTTAAAGACACAGAAATCAAGTGCAATGCAAGAAAATAAAGAAACAGAAACTCCGTTTTTTTCTCTTTAACTGACTCAGGCGTGTCACGATGTTGCCAATCTGTTCGGAAGAGTTTCTTGAAGGTTCTGGCAATTGGCGAAAAACTTTAGCTTGGATTAAGCCATCTTTACTTTCAAAAAACTTTGTAAAGCAACGGACAGACGAATTAAAAGGGTAAACTAGTATTACATTTGTTTAAAGCTCTTAAACCGTTCCTGTGTCTTTTTTTCGCCCTTTTCCCCACCCAAACACGTTCCTTTATACCCTCCTCCTCTCTCCCCACCTTTATCTTTCAGTTTCACCTCCAGCTCCCGGCAGGAAGCACCAATCACTTGCACCCATCATTCCCTCTCCTGCCGGCATCCAGCCTACACCCCGCCTCCTTAGGGACACTTTTTTGCCCTCTTTTGGGGTCAAGGACCGACTAGGGCCTTAGGTTTTGAAGAACCAATTTTGGGTTGAATAGTAGTGAACTAAGGTGCATTCTGATGACTTTGCCCCTAAAATAACAAAAATAGTCTTTCATATCTTGGGAAAGCCTGACTTTTCTGCCCTCTTTTGGGTAAAGAAAGACTACGGCCTGACTTGTGACCCATTTTGGGGTTAGAAAAGAGTTAGGTCGACGTAAGGCTGCATTCTGATGACTTTGCCCCCAAAATGACCAACACAGTTTGTGATATGTTAGAAAAGCCTGACTTTTTTGCACTCTTTAGGGTAAGGTTTATTTCCTTGTGTGGCTGTTATTCCTGCCTTGTCCACTGGAGGGCACTGCTTTCTGTCCCATAGCATTAGCACTTAGGCCATCATAGGCCTTTTTAACTCGGTTTAAGTGTTTTGAAGCAGGTTTCCTTCTTCTGTGCCTGTTCTGCAGCCCTTGGGCCTCCGGTTGCTCTATTATGATTAATATCAAGGCTTCTAATAATGTAATAATAATAATAAAGTCATTCTGATGACTTTGCCCCCCAAATAACCAACATAGTCTTTCATACCTTAGGAAAGCCTGACATTTTTGCCCTCTATGGGTAAGGAAAGACTACGTCTGACTTTTGAGCCACTTTGCGGTTAGTAAACAGTTAGGTCGACGTAAGTCTGCATTCTGTTGACTTTGCCCCCCCAAATAACAAACATAGTCTTTCATGTCTTGGGAAAGCCTGACTTTTTTGCCCTCTTTTGGGTAAGGAGAGACTACGGCCTGACTTTTGACCCATTTTGCGGTTAGAGGAGAGTTAGGTCGAGGTAATGCCGCATTCTGATGACTTTGTCCCCAAAATGACCAACGCAGTGACCAACACATTTTAGGAAAGCCTGACTTTTTTGCCCTCTTTGGGGTAAGGTTTATTTCCTTGGTGGGCTGCTATTCCAAAACAACCACAGGAGCGCAGTCTTTGCGTGCCCTGTGTTATATATGTCGCTGTAGTCCCTTTTCAGGCTGCTATATCATAAAATAATCACAGTGGGCACCCTTTTCATGCCTGTGCTTAGATGTCTGTGTAGTCCCTGTCAGCCGCTTGGCCAAAATAACCACAAGGCACCGTTTGCAAGCCCTGTGCTATAGATGGTCTTTGTAGTCCCTTTCTGGCCGCTATGGCCAAAATAACCACAGGAGGGCACTCTTTGCATTCCCTCATGCTATGCTCTTTTGTTCCTTTACTGAATTACTTTTCCTTTGTACTGATAAATGTATGATAAATTTATCCATGTTTATTAATATGCACCACTACCAGCTAGTTCAGTGGTCTTCAAACTTGGCACTTTTAAGACTTGTGGACTTCAACTCCCAGGATTCCTCAGCCCTCATGGCTGGTTAAGGAATTCTGGGAGTTGAAGTCCACAGGTCTTAAAGTTGCTAAGTCTGTAGACTCCTGAGTTAGCTGGTTTGCCCTTCTGAGCTCTTCCACATGCACACAAACACCCCCCCAATCCCTTCCCTGTACCCTTAAAGACACAGAAATCAAGTGCAATGCAAGAAAATAAAGAAACAGAAAGTCTGTTTTTTTTCTCTTTAACTGCCTCAGGCGTGTCACGTGTCACAATGTTGGAAATCTGTTCTGGAAGGTTCCGGCAATTCCGAAAAGCTTTAGCTTTTAATTAAGCCTGTTTACTTTCAAAGAAAACTTTGTAAAACCCACAGACAGACTGAATTAAAGGGGGTAAAACTAATTACATTTGTTTAAAGCGATTAAACCATTCCTGGTGTCTTTTTTCCCCTTTCCCCACCCAAACCACGTTCTTTTTTACCCTCTCCTCTCTCCCCCTCCCTTTTCTTCAGTTCACCTCCAGCTCCCGGCAGGAGCACCAATCAGCTGGACCCAATAGTTCTCCTGCCCGGCCCAGCCGCCTCCTAGCGGAACTCTTGTTGCCCTCTTTTTTGGGTAAGAGAAAGAATAGGGCATTAGGGTTTTTGGACCCATTTGGGGTTAGAATAGATAGAGTAAGAGTGAACATAGGCTGCTAGTCTGATGACTACCCTTCCTAAAATAAACAAAAATAGTCTGTCTATCTTGGGGAAAGCCTGACTTTTCTGCCCTCGTTTGGGTATAAAGGAAAAGACTACGGCCTGATTTTGACCCATTTTGGGGTTAGAAAAGAGTTTAGGTCGACGTAAGCGCTGCATTATGAGACTTTGGCCCCCAAAATGACCAACACAGTTTGTGATTATGTTAGGAACGCCTGATGTTTTGCCCTCTTGGGGAAGGTTTTATTCTCCTTGTGTGGCTGCTATTCCTCCTTGTCACTGGAGGGCACTGCTTTCTGCATAGCATTTAGCACTAAGGCAATCATTAGGCCCTTTTTAACTGGTTAAGTGTTTGAAGCAGGTTCCTTCTCTGTGCCTGTTTCTGCAGCCTTGGGCCTCCGTTGCTTATTATGATTAATATCAAGGCTTCTAAATGTAATATAATAATTAATAAAGTCATTCTGATGACTTTGCCCCCAAAATAACCAACATAGTCTTTCATACCTTAGGAAAGCCTGACATTTTTGCCCTCTATGGGTAAGGAGAGACTACGGCCTGACTTTTGACCCACTTTGCCGTTAGGAAACAGTTAGGTCGACGTAAGGCTGCATTCTGATGACTTTGCCCCCCGAAATAACAAACATATTCTTTCATGTCTTGGGAAAGCCTGACTTTTTTGCCCTCTTTTGGGTAAGGAGAGACTACGGCCTGACTTTTGACCCATTTTGCAGTTAGAGGAGAGTTAGGTCGAGGTTTAGCCGCATTCTGATGACTTTGTCCCAAAATGACCAACGCAGTGACCAACACATGTTAGGAAAGCCTGACGTTTTTGCCCTCTTTGGGGTAAGGTTTATTTCCTTGGGTGGCTGCTATTCCAAAACAACCACAGGAGCGCAGTCTTTTCGTGCCCTGTGTTATATATGGTCGCTGTAGTCCCTTTCAGGCTGCTATACATAAAATAATCACAGTAGGGCACCCTTTTTATGCCCTGTGCTATAGATGGTCTTTGTAGTCCCTGTCAGGCCGCTATGGCCAAAATACCACAGGAAGCACCGTTTGCAAGCCTGTGCTATAGATGGTACTTTGTAGTCACTTTTCTGGCCGCGTATGGCCAAAATAACCACAGGAGGGCAACTCTGTGCATGCCATCAGGCTATGCTTTTGTTCCTTTACTGAATAACTTTTCATTTGCACTGAGAATGTATGATGAATTATTCCATGTTGAGTAATATGCACCACTACCAGCTAGTCAGGGGGTCTTCAAACCTGCCAACTTTAAGACTTGTGCGACTTCAACTCCCAGGATTCCTCAGCACTCATGGCGGTTGTAGGAATCTGGGAGTTTGAAGTCCACAGGTCTTAAAGTGCTACGTTGTAGACTCCTGAGTTAGCTGGTTTGACTTCTGAGCTCTTCCACGTGACCACAACACCCCCCAATCCCTTCCCTGTACCCTTAAGACACAGAATCAAGTGCAATTGCAAGAAAACTAAAGAAAACAGAAAGTCTGTTTTTTTTCTCTTTAACTGCCTCAGGCGTGTCACGTGTCACAATGTTGGAAATCTGTTCTGGAAGGTTCCGGCAATTGCGACAAGCTTTAGCTTTTAATTAAGCCTGTTTACTTTCAAAGAAAACTTTGTAAAAGCCACAGACAGACTGAATTAAAGGGGGTAAAACTAATTACATTTGTTTAAAGCGATTAAACCTTTCCTGGTGTCTTTTTCCCCCTTTCCCCACCCAAACCACGTTCTTTTTTACCCTCTCCTCTCTCCCCCTCCCTTTTCTTCAGTTCACCTCCAGCTCCCGGCAGGAGCACCAATCAGCTGGACCCAATCAGTCTCTCCTGCCGGCATCCAGCCGCCTCCTTAGGGACTTTTTTGCCCTCTTTTGGGTAAGGAAAGAATATGGCCTTAGGTTTGACCCATTTTGGGGTTAGAATAGAGTAAGGTGAACCTAAGGCTGCATTCTGATGACTTTGCCCCTAAAATAACAAAAATAGTCTTTCATATCTTGGGAAAGCCTGACTTTTCTGCCCTCTTTTGGGTAAAGAAAGACTACGGCCTGACTTTTGACCCGTTTTGGGGTTAGAAAAGAGTTAGGTCGACGTAAGGCTGCATTCTGATGACTTTGCCCCCAAAATGACCAACACAGTTTGTGATATGTTAGGAAAGCCTGACTTTTTTGCCCTCTTTGGGGTAAGGTTTATTTCCTTGTGTGGCTGCTATTCCTGCCTTGTCCACTGTAGGGCATGCTTTCTGTCCATAGCATTAGCACTTAGGCCATTTCATAGGCCTTTTAACTCGCGTTAAGTGTTTGAAAGCAGGTTTCCTTCTCTGTGCCGGTTCTGCAGCCCTTGCCTCCCGTTGCTCTTATTATTATTAATATCAAGGCTTCTAATAATGTAATAATAATAATAAAGTCATTCTGATGACTTTGCCCCCCAAATAACCAACATAGTCTTTCATACCTTAGGAAAGCCTGACATTTTTGCCCTCTATGGGTAAGGAGAGACAACGGCCTGACTTTTGACCCACTTTGCGGTTAGGAAACAGTTAGGTCGACGTAAGGCTGCATTCTGATGACTTTGCCCCCCCAAATAACAAACATAGTCTTTCATGTCTTGGGAAAGCCTGACTTTTTTGCCCTCTATTGGGTAAGGAGAGACTACGGCCTGACTTTTGACCCATTTTGCGGTTAGAGGAGAGTTAGGTCGAGGTAATGCCGCATTCTGATGACTTTGTCCCCAAAATGACCAACGCAGTGACCAACACATTTTAGGAAAGCCTGACTTTTTTGCCCTCGTTGGCAAAGGTTTTTTTTTGAAGTTACTTTATAATTCAATATTTATATCTCTTTAATTTGTTTTGTATGTAAGTTAAAGTTATTTTTTATTTTTCTTAATCAAGAATTTTTTTTTGTATTTGTGATATAAGTTCTTAAGCTTATGAAGGTTTATTTCCTTGGGTGGCTGCTATTCCAAAACAACCACAGGAGCGCAGTCTTTGCGTGCCCTGTGTTATATGTGGTCGCTGTAGTCCCTTTCAGGCTGCTATACATAAAATAACCACAGTAGGGCACCCTTTTCATGCCCTGTGCTATAGATGGTCTTTGTAGTCCCTGTCAGGCAGCTATGGCCAAAATAACCACAGGAAGGCACTGTTTGCAAGCCCTGTGCTATAGATGGTCTTTGTAGTCCCTTTCTGGCCGCTATGGCCAAAATAACCACAGGAGGGCACTCTTTGCATGCCCTCAGGCTATGCTCTTTTGTTCCTTTACTGAATTACTTTTCCGTTGCACTGATAAATGTATGATGAATTTATCCATGTTTATTAATATGCACCACTACCAGTTAGTTCAGGGGTCTTCAAACCTGGCACTTTTAAGACTTGTGGACTTCAACTCCCAGGATTCCTCAGCCCTCATGGCTGGTTGAGGAATTCTGGGAGTTGAAGTCCACAGGTCTTAAAGTTGCTAAGTCTGTAGACTCCTGAGTTAGCTGGTTTGCCCTTCTAAGCTCTTCCACGTGCACACAAACACCCCCCAATCCCTTCCCTGTACCCTTAAAGACACAGAAATCAAGTGCAATGCAAGAAAATAAAGAAACAGAAAGTCTGTTTTTTTTCTCTTTAACTGCCTCAGGCGTGTCACGTGTCACAATGTTGGAAATCTGTTCTGGAAGGTTCCGGCAATTCCGAAAAGCTTTAGCTTTTAATTAAGCCTGTTTACTTTCAAAGAAAACTTTGTAAAAGCCACAGACAGACTGAATTAAAGGGGGTAAAACTAATTACATTTGTTTAAAGCTATTAAACCTTTCCTGGTGTCTTTTTTCCCCTTTCCCCACCCAAACCACGTTCTTTTTTACCCTCTCCTCTCTCCCCCTCCCTTTTCTTCAGTTCACCTCCAGCTCCCGGCAGGAGCACCAATCAGCTGGACCCAATCAATCTCTCCTGCCGGCATCCAGCCGCCTCCTTAGGGACTTTTTTGCCCTCTTTTGGGTAAGGAAAGAATAGGGCCTTAGGTTTGACCCATTTTGGGGTTAGAATAGAGTAAGGTGAACCTAAGGCTGCATTCTGATGACTTTACCCCTAAAATAACAAAAACAGTCTTTCATATCTTGGGAAAGCCTGACTTTTCTGCCCTCTTTTGGGTAAAGAAAGACTACGGCCTGACTTTTGACCCATTTTTGGGTTAGAAAAGAGTTAGGTCGACGTAAGGCTGCATTCTGATGACTTTGCCCTCAAAATGACCAACACAGTTTGTGATATGTTAGGAAAGCCTGACTTTTTTGCCCTCTTTGGGGTAAGGTTTATTTCCTTGTGTGGCTGCTATTCCTGCCTTGTCCACTGGAGGGCACTGCTTTCTGTCCCATAGCATTAGCACTTAGGCCATCATAGGCCTTTTTAACTCGGTTTAAGTGTTTTGAAGCAGGTTTTCTTCTTCTGTGCCTGTTCTGCAGCCCTTGGGCCTCCCGTTGCTCTATTATGATTAATATCAAGTCTTCTAATAATGTAATAATAATAATAAAGTCATTCTGATGACTTTGCCCCCCAAATAACCAACATAGTCTTTCATACCTTAGGAAAGCCTGACATTTTTGCCCTCTATGGGTAAGGAGAGACTACGGCCTGACCTTTGACCCACTTTGCGGTTAGGAAACAGTTAGGTCGACGTAAGGCTGCATTCTGATGACTTTGCCCCCCCAAATAACAAACATAGTCTTTCATGTCTTGGGAAAGCCTGACTTTTTTGCCCTCTTTTGGGTAAGGAGATACTACGGCCTGACTTTTGACCCATTTTGCAGTTAGAGGAGAGTTAGGTCGAGGTTTAGCCGCATTCTGATGACTTTGTCCCAAAATGACCAACGCAGTGACCAACACATGTTAGGAAAGCCTGACATTTTTGCCCTCTTTGGGGTAAGGTTTATTTCTTTGGGTGGCTGCTATTCCAAAACAACCACAGGAGCGCAGTCTTTGCGTGCCCTGTGTTATATAGGGTCGCTGTATTCCCTTTCAGGCTGCTATACATAAAATAATCACAGTAGGGCACCCTTTTCATGCCCTGTGCTATAGATGGTCTTTGTAGTCCTGTCAGGCCGCTATGCCCAAAATAACCACAGGTAGGCTCTCTTTACATGCCCTGTGCTATAGATGGTCTTTGTAGTCCCTGTCAGGCCGCTATGGCCGAAATAACCACAGGAAGGCACTCTTTGCATGCCCTCAGGCTATGCTCTTTTGTTCCTTTACTGAATTACTTTTCCTTTGCACTGATAAATGTATGATGAATTTATCCATGTTTATTAATATGCACCACTACCAGCTAGTTCAGGGGTCTTCAAACCTGGCACTTTTAAGACTTGTGGACTTCAACTCCCAGGATTCCTCAGCCCTCATGGCTGGTTGAGGAATTCTGGGAGTTGAAGTCCACAGGTCTGAAAGTTGCTAAGTCTGTAGACTCCTGAGTTAGCTGGTTTGCCTTCGAGCTCTTCCACGTGCACACAAACACCCCCCAATCCCTTCCCTGTACCCTTAAAGAACAGAAATCAAGTGCAAGCAAGAAAACTAAAGAAACAGAAGTGTTTTTTCCACTTTAACTGCCTCAGGCGGTCACGTGTCACAATGTTGGAAATCTGTTCTGGAAGGTTCCGGCAATTGCGACAAGCTTTAGCTTTTAATTAAGCCTGTTTACTTTCAAAGAAAACTTTGTAAAAGCCACAGACTGACTGAATTAAAGGGGGTAAAACTAATTACATTTGTTTAAAGCGATTAAACCTTTCCTGGTGTCTTTTTTCCCCTTTCCCCACCCAAACCCCGTTCTTTTTTACCCTCTCCTCTCTCCCCCTCCCTTTTCTTCAGTTCACCTCCAGCTCCCGGCAGGAGCACCAATCAGCTGGACCCAATCAGTCTCTCCTGCCGGCATCCAGCCGCCTCCTTAGGGACTTTTTTGCCCTCTTTTGGGTAAGGAAAGAATAGGGCCTTAGGTTTGACCCATTTTGGGGTTAGATTAGAGTAAGGTGAACCTACGGCTGCATTCTGATGACTTTGCCCCTAAAATAACAAAAATAGTCTTTCATATCTTGGGAAAGCCTGACTTTTCTGCCCTCTTTTGGGTAAAGAAAGACTACGGCCTGACTTTTGACCCATTTTGGGGTTAGAAAAGAGTTAGGTCGACGTAAGGCTGCATTCTGATGACTTTGCCCCCAAAATGACCAACACAGTTTGTGATATGTTAGGAAAGCCTGACTTTTTTGCCCTCTTTGGGGTAAGGTTTATTTCCTTGTGTGGCTGCTATTCCTGCTTTGTCCACTGTAGGGCACTGCTTTCTGTCCCAAGCATTAAGCACTAGGCCATCATAAGCCTTTTTTAACTTCGGTTTTAAGTGTTTTTGAAGCGGTTCCTTCTTCCTGTGCCTGTTCTGCAGCCCTTGGGCCTCCCTTGCCTTCTATTAGGATAATCTCAAAGGCTTCTGAATAATGTCCTAATATAAAAGTCATTCTCTTCTTTGCCCAACATACCAACATAGTCTATCAACTTAGGAAAGCCTTACATTTTGCCCCTTGGGTAAGGAGAGTACTACGGCCTGACTTTTGAACCCACTTTTGCGGTTTGGACAGTTAGGTCGACGTAAGGCGGCATTCTGATGACTTTGCCCCCCCAAATAACAAACATAGTCTTTCATGTTCCTTGGGAAAGCCTGACTTTGTTGCCCTCTTTTGGGTAAGGAGAGACTACGGCCTGACTTTTGACCCATTTTGCGGTTAGAGGAGAGTTAGGTCGAGGTAATGCCGCATTCTGATGACTTTGTCCCCAAAATGACCAACGCAGTGACCAACACATTTTAGGAAAGCCTGATTTTTTTGCCCTCTTTGGGGTAAGGTTTATTTCCTTGGGTGGCTGCTATTCCAAAACAACCACAGGAGCGCAGTCTTTGCGTTCCCTGTGTTATATATGGTCGCTGTAGTCCCTTTCAGGCTGCTATACATAAAATAACCACAGTAGGGCACCCTTTTCATGCCCTGTGCTATAGATGGTCTTTGTAGTCCCTGTCAGGCCGCTATGGCCAAAATAACCACAGGAAGGCACCGTTTCAGCCCTGTGCTATAATGGTCTTTGTAGTCCCTTACTGGCCGCTATTGCCAAATAACACGAGAGGGCACTCTTTGCATGCCCTCATGCTATCTCTTTTGTTCCTTTACCTGATTACTTTTCTTTGGCACTGATAAATGTATGAAACTTTATCCATGTTTATTAATATGCAACACTACCATCTAGTTCATGGTCTTCCAAACTTGGCACTTTTAAGACTTGTGACTTCACTCCCAGGATTCCTTCCAGCGCCTCATGCTGGTTGAGGAATCTGGGAGTTAGTCACAGGTCCGTAAAGTTGCTCAGTCTGCTGTCATACTCCTGGAGTTAGCTGGTTTGCCCCTTCTAGCTCTTCCAACGTGCCCACAAACCCCCCCAATCCTTTCCCTGTACCATTAAAGACACAGAAATCAAGTGCAATGCAAGAAAATAAAGAAACAGAAACTCCGTTTTTTTTCTCTTTAACTGCCTCAGGCGTGTCACGTGTCACAATGTTGCAAATCTGTTCTGGAAGGTTCTGGAAGGTTCCGGCAATTGCAAAAAGCTTTAGCTTTTAATTAAGCCTGTTTACTTTCAAAGAAAACTTTGTAAAAGCCACAGACAGACTGAATTAAAGGGGGTAAAACTAATTACATTTGTTTAAAGCGATTAAACCTTTCCTGGTGTCTTTTTTCCCTTTTCCCCACCCAAACCACGTTCTTTTTTACCCTCTCCTCTCTCCCCCTCCCTTTTCTTCAGTTCACCTCCAGCTCCCGGCAGGAGCACCAATCAGCTGGACCCAATCAGTCTCTCCTGCCGGCATCCAGCCGCCTCCTTAGGGACTTTTTGCCCTCTTTTGGGTAAGGAAAGAATAGGGCCTTAGGTTTGACCCATTTTGGGGTTAGAATAGAGTAAGGTGAACCTAAGGCTGCATTCTGATGACTTTACCCCTAAAATAACAAAAATAGTCTTTCATATTTTGGGAAAGCCTGACTTTTCTGCCCTCTTTTGGGTAAAGAAAGACTACGGCCTGACTTTTGACCCATTTTGGGGTTAGAAAAGTTAGGTCGACGTAAGGCTGCATTCTGATGACTTTGCCCCCAAAATGACCAACACAGTTTGTGATATGTTAGGAAAGCCTGACTGTTTTGCCCTCTTTGGGGTAAGGTTTATTTCCTTGTGTGGCTGCTATTCCTGCCTTGTACACTGGAGGGCACTGCTTTCTGTCCCATAGCATTAGCACTTAGGCCATCATAGGCCTTTTTAACTCGGTTTAACTGTTTTGAAGCAGGTTTCCTTCTTCTGTGCCTGTTCTGCAGCCCTTGGGCCTCCCGTTAATCTATAATGATTAATATCAAGGCTTCTAATAATGTAATAATAATAATAAAGTCATTCTGATGACTTTGCCCCCCAAATAACCAACATAGTCTTTCATACCTTAGGAAAGCCTGACAGTTTTGCCCTCTATGGGTAAGGAGAGACTACGGCTGACTTTTGACCCACTATATGCGAGTTGGAAACAGTTAGGTCGACGTAAGGCTGCATTCTGATGACTTTGCCCCCCCCAAATAACAAACATAGTCTTTCACGTCTTGGGAAAGCCTGACTTTTTTGCCCTCTTTTGGGTAAGGAGAGACTACGGCCTGACCTTTGACCCATTTTGCGGTTAGAGGAGAGTTAGGTCGAGGTAATGCCGCATTCTGATGACTTTGTCCCCAAAATGACCAACGCCGTGACCAACACATTTTAGGAAAGCCTGACTTTTTTGCCCACTTTGGGGTAAGGTTTATTTCCTTGGGTGGCTGCTATTCCAAAACAACCACATGATGCAGTCTTTGCGGTGCCCTTTTTTATATATGGTCGCTTGTAGTCCCTTTCAAGGCTGCTATACATAAATAATCACAGTAGGGCACCCTTTCATGCTCTGTGCTATGATTGTCTTTTGGTATTCCTGTCAGGACCGCTATGGCCCGCAAATAACCACAGGATTAGGCTCCGCTTTACGTTCCATGTGCTATGGATGTTCTTTGTAGTCCCTGTCAAGGCCGCTATGGCCAACTAACCACAAGGAAGCAACCGTTTTGCGCCGTTCTATATGCTGGTCTATGTAGTCCTTTCTGGCCGCTATGGCCGAAAATCCACAGGAGGGCAACTCTTTTGCATGCCCTCGGAGGCCTGCTTCTTTTGTTCCTTTACGAATTCATTTCCTTTGCCTGATAACATGTATGTTTATATTATGCCATGTTGATTAATATGCACCACTACCAGCTAGTTCAGGGGCCTTCAAACTTGGCACTTTTAAGACTTGTGGACTTCAACTCCCAGGATTCCTCAGCCCTCATGGCTGGTTGAGGAATTCTGGGAGTTGAGTTGAAGTCCACAGGTCTTAAAGTTGCTAAGTCTGTAGACTCCTGAGTTAGCTGGTTTGCCCTTCTGAGCTCTTCCACGTGCACACAAACACCCCCCAATCCTTTCCCTGTACCCTTAAAGACACAGAAATCAAGTGCAATGCAAGAAAATAAAGAAACAGAAAGTCTGTTTTTTTTCTCTTTAACTGCCTCAGGCGTGTCACGTGTCACAATGTTGGAAATCTGTTCTGGAAGGTTCCGGCAATTCCGAAAAGCTTTAGCTTTTAATTAAGCCTGTTTACTTTCAAAGAAAACTTTGTAAAAGCCACAGACAGACTGAATTAAAGGGGGTAAAACTAATTACATTTGTTTAAAGCGATTAAACCTTTCCTGGTGTCTTTTTTCCCCTTTCCCCACCCACACCACGTTCTTTTTTACCCTCTCCTCTCTCCCCCTCCCTTTTCTTCAGTTCACCTCCAGCTCCCGGCAGGAGCACCAATCAGCTGGACCCAATCAGTCTCTCCTGCCGGCATCCAGCCGCCTCCTTAGGGACTTTTTTGCCCTCTTTTGGGTAAGGAAGGAATAGGGCCTTAGGTTTGACCCATTTTGGGGTTAGAATAGAGTAAGGTGAACCTAAGGCTGCATTCTGATGACTTTACCCCTAAAATAACAAAAATAGTCTTTCATATCTTGGGAAAGCCTGATTTTTCTGCCCTCTTTTGGGTAAAGAAAGACTACGGCCTGACTTTTGACCCATTTTGGGGTTAGAAAAGAGTTAGGTCGACGTAAGGCTGCATTCTGATGACTTTGCCCCCGAAATGACCAACACAGTTTGTGATATTTAGAAAGCCTGGACTGTTTTTGCACTCTTTGGGGTAAGTTTATTTCCTGTGTGGCTGCTATTCGCCTTGTCCACTGAGGCACTGCTTTCTGTCCCATAGCATTAGCACTTAGGCCCGATCATAGGCCTTTTAACTCGGTTTAAGTGTTTTGAAGCAGGTTTCCTTCTTCTGTGCCTTTTCTGCAGCCCTTGTGCCTCCCGTTGCTCTATTATGATTAATATCAAGGCTTCTAATAATGTAATAATAATAATAAAGTCATTCTGATGACTTTGCCCCCCAAATAACCAACATAGTCTTTCATACCTTAGGAAAGCCTGACATTTTTGCCCTCTATGGGTAAGGAGAGACTACGGCCTGACTTTTGACCCACTTTGCGGTTAGGAAACAGTTAGGTCGACGTAAGGCTGCATTCTGATGACTTTGCCCCCCCAAATAACAAACATAGTCTTTCACGTCTTTGGAAAGCCTGACTTTTTTTCCCTCTTTTGGTAGGGAGAGACTTACGGCCTGACTTGGACCATTTTTGCGGTTGAGTGAGAGTTTAGGTCCGGGGTAATGCCGCATTCTGATGGAATTTGTCCCCCAATGCCAACGCAGTGACCAACACATTTTAGGAGAAGCCTGACTTTTTTGCCCTCTTTGGGGTAAGGTTTTAATTTCCTTGGGTGGCTGCTATTCCAAAGAACCACAGGACGCAGTCTTGCGCGCCCTGTGTTATATATGGTTCCTGTAGTCCCTTTCAGGCTGCTATACATAAAATAACCACAGTAGGACACCCTTTTCATGCCCTGTGCTATAGATGGTCTTTGTAGTCCCTGTCAGGCCGCTATGGCCAAAATAACCACAGGGAGGCACCGTTTGCAAGCCCTGTGCTATAGATGGTCTTTGTAGTCGCTTTATGGCCGCTATGGCCAAAATAACCACAGGAGGGCACTCTTTGCATGCCCTCATGCTATGCTCTTTTGTTCCTTTACTGAATTCCTTTTCCTTTGCACTGATAAATGTATGATAAATTTATCCATGTTTATTAATATGCACCACTACCAGCTGGTTCAGGGGTCTTCAAACTTGGCACTTTTAAGACTTGTGGACTTCAACTCCCAGGATTCCTCAGCCCTCATGGCTGGTTGAGGAATTCTGGGAGTTGAAGTCCACAGGTCTTAAAGTTGCTAAGTCTGTAGACTCCCGAGTTAGCTGGTTTGCCCTTCTGAGCTCTTCCACGTGCACACAAACACCCCCCAATCCCTTCCCTGTACCCTTAAAGACACAGAAATCAAGTGCAATGCAAGAAAATAAAGAAACAGAAACTCCGTTTTTTTCTCTTTAACTGCCTCAGGCGTGTCACGTGTCACAATGTTGCAAATCTGTTCTGGAAGGTTCTGGCAATTGCCAAAAGCTTTAGCTTTTAATTAAGCCTGTTTACTTTCAAAGAAAACTTTGTAAAAGCCACAGACAGACTGAATTAAAGGGGTAAAACTAATTACATTTGTTTAAAGCGTTTAAACCTTTCCTGGTGTCTTTTTTCCCCTTTCCCCACCCAAACCACGTTCTTTTATACCCTCTCCTCTCTCCCCCCTCCCTTTTCTTCGTTCACCTTCAGCTACCGGCAGGAGCACAATCAGAGGACCCAATCAGTTCTCTCCTGGCCGGCATCCAGCAGCCTCCCTTAGGCACCTTTGTTAGCCCTCTTTTGGGTAAGTGAAAAGACCTAGGCCTTATGGTTTGAACCATTTTTGGGGTTAGAATAGAGTAAGGTGAACCTTAAGGCTGCCTTCTGATGGACTTTGCCCCTAAAATAACAAAATAGTCTGCATATCTTGAGGAAAGCCTGCTTTTCTGACCTCTTTTGGGTAAAGAAGACTACGGCCTGATCTTTTTACCATTTTGGGGTTAGAAAAGAGTTAGGTCGACGTAAGGCTGCATTCTGATGACTTTGCCCCCAAAATGACCAACACAGTGTGTGATATGTTAGGAAAGCCTGACTTTTTTGCCCTCTTTGGGGTAAGGGTTATTTCCTTGTGTGGCTGCTATTCCTGCCTTGTCCACTGGAGGGCACTGCTTTCTGTCCCCATAGCATTAGCACTTAGGTCATCATAGGCCTTTTTAACTCGGTTTAAGTGTTTTGAAGCAGGTTTTCTTCTTCTGTGCCTGTTCTGCAGCCCTTGGGCCTCCCGTTGCTCTATTATGATTAATATCAAGGCTTCTAATAATGTAATAATAATAATAAAGTCATTCTGATGACTTTGCCCCCCAAATAACCAACATAGTCTTTCATACCTTAGGAAAGCCTGACATTTTTGCCCTCTATGGGTAAGGAGAGACTACGGCCTGACTTTTGACCCACTTTGCGGTTAGGCAACAGTTAGGTCGACGTAAGGCTGCATTCTGATGACTTTGCCCCCCCAAATAACAAACATAGCCTTTCATGTCTTGGGAAAGCCTGACTTTTTTGCCCTCTTTTGGGTAAGGAGAGACTACGGCCTGACTTTTGACCCATTTTGCGGTTAGAGGAGAGTTAGGTCGAGGTAATGCCGCATTCTGATGACTTTGTCCCCCAAATGACCAACGCAGTGACCAACACATTTTAGGAAAGCCTGACTTTTTTGCCCTCTTTGGGGTAAGGTTTATTTCCTTGGGTGGCTGCTATTCCAAAACAACCACAGGAGCGCAGTTCTTGGTGCGTGCCCTGTGTTATATATGGTCCGCTGTAGTCCCTTTCAGGCTGCTATGTCATAAACTAACCACAGGAGGGCACCTTTTCATGCCCTGTGCTATAGATGGTCTTTGTAGTCCTGTCAGCCGCTATGCCCCAAATAACACAGGTAGGCTCACTTTACATGCCCTGTGCTATAGATGGTCTTTGTAGTCCCTGTCAGGCCGTTATGGCCAAAATAACCACAGGAAGGCACCGTTTGCAAGCCCTGTGCTATAGATGGTCTTTGAAGTCCCTTTCTGGCCGCTATGGCCAAAATAACCACAGGAGGGCACTCTTTGCATGCCCTCATGCTATGCTCTTTTGTTCCTTTACTGAGTTACTTTTCCTTTGCACTGATAAATGTATGATAAATTTATCCATGTTTATTAATATGCACCACTACCAGCTAGTTCAGGGGTCTTCAAACTTGGCACTTTTAAGACTTGTGGACTTCAACTCCCAGGATTCCTCAGCCCTCATGGCTGGTTGAGGAATTCTGGGAGTTGAAGTCCACAGGTCTTAAAGTTGCTAAGTCTGTAGACTCCTGAGTTAGCTGGTTTGCCCTTCTGATCTCTTCCACGTGCACACAAACACCCCCAATCCCTTCCCTGTACCCTTAAAGACACAGAAATCAAGTGCAATGCAAGAAAATAAAGAAACAGAAACTCCGTTTTTTTTTCTCTTTAACTGCCTCAGGCGTGTCACGTGTCACAATGTTGCAAATCTGTTCTGGAAGGTTCTGGAAGGTTCCGGCAATTGCGAAAAGCTTTAGCTTTTAATTAAGCCTTTTTACTTTCAAAGAAAACCTTGTAAAAGCCACAGACAGACTGAATTAAAGGGGGTAAAACTAATTACATTTGTTTAAAGCGTTTAAACCTTTCCTGGTGTCTTTTTTCCCCTTTCCCCACCCAAACCACGTTCCGTTTATAACCCTCTCCACAGCGTCTCCTCTCTCCCCCCTCCCTTTTCTTCAGTTTCACCTCCAGCCTCCCGGCAGTAGCAAAACCTAATCAGCTGGACACAATCAGTCCCTATCCTGCCGGCATCCAGCCGCCTCCTTAGGGACATTTTTGCCCTCTTTTGGGTAAGGAAAGACTAAGGCCTTAGGTTTGACCCATTTTGGGGTTAGAATAGAGTTAGGTGAATCTAAGGCTGCATTCTGATGACTTTGCCCCTAAAATAACAAAAATAGTCTTTCATATCTTGGGAAAGCCTGACTTTTCTGCCCTCTATTGGGTAAAGAAAGACTACGGCCTGACTTTTGACCCATTTTGGGGTTAGAAAAGAGTTAGGTCGACGTAAGGCTGCATTCTGATGACTTTGCCCCCAAAATGAGCAACACAGTTTGTGATATGTTAGGAAAGCCTGACTTTTTTGCCCTCTTTGGGGTAAGGTTTATTTCCTTGTGTGGCTGCTATTCCTGCCTTGTCCACTGGAGGGCACTGCTTTCTGTCCTACATTAGCACTTGGCATCATAGGCCTTGTTAACTCGTTTCAGTTTTTTGAAGCAGGTTGTTCCTCTTCTTGCTTTCTGCGCCGTTGGCCTCCCGTTTCTCTATTTGATTAATATCAAGGCTTCGAATATGTAATATAATAATAACGCCATTCTGATGACTTTGCCCCAAAATGACAAAACAGTGACCACACATTTTAGTAAAGCCTGACTTTGTTTTTGCCCTCTTTGGGGTAAGGTTTTTTCCTGGATGTGCTATCCAAACAACCCACAGGGCGCAGTCTTTGCACGCCCTGTGTTATATATGGTCGGTGTAGTCCCTTTCAGGCTGCTATACATAAAATAACCACAGTAGGGCACCCTTTTCATGCCCTGTGCTATAGATGGTCTTTGTATTCCCTGTCAGGCCGCTATGGCCAAAATAACCACAGGAAGGCACCGTTTGCAAGCCCTGTGCTATAGATGGTCTTTGTAGTCCCTTTCTGGCCGCTATGGCCAAAATAACCACAGGAGGGCACTCTTTGCATGCCCTCATGCTATGCTCTTTTGTTCCTTTACTGAATTACTTTTCCTTTGCACTGATAAATGTATGATAAATTTATCCATGTTTATTAATATGCACCACTACCAGCTAGTTCAGGGGTCTTCAAACTTGGCACTTTTAAGACTTGTGTACTTCAACTCCCCGGATTCCTCAGCCCTCATGCTGGTGAGAATTTTGTGAGTTGAAGTCCAAGGTCTTAAGTTGCTAATCTGTAGACTCATGAGTAGCTGTTTGCCTTCTGAGCTCTTCCACGTGCACACAAACACCCCCCAATCTCTTCCCTGTACCCTTAAAGACACAGAAATCAAGTGCAATGCAAGAAAATAAAGAAACAGAAACTCCGTTTTTTTTCTCTTTAACTGCCTCAGGCGTGTCACGTGTCACAATGTTGCAAATCTGTTCTGGAAGGTTCTGGAAGGTTCCAGCAATTGCGAAAAGCTTTAGCTTTTAATTAAGCCTGTTTACTTTCAAAGAAAACTTTGTAAAAGCCACAGACAGACTGAATTAAAGGGGGTAAAACAATTACATTGGTTAAAGCGTTTAATAAAAAACCTTTCCTAGTGGCCTGTTTTCCCCTTTCCCCACCCCAACCACCTTCTTTTATACCCTCTCCTCTCTCCCCCTCCCTTATCTTCAGTTCACCTCCAGCTCCCGGCAGGAGCACCAATCAGCTGGACCCAATCAGTCTCTCCTGCCGGCATCCAGCCGCCTCCTTAGGGACTTTTTTGCCCTCTTTTGGGTAAGGAAAGACTAGGGCCTTAGGTTTGACCCATTTTGGGGTTAGAATAGAGTAAGGTGAACCTAAGGCTGCATTCTGATGACTTTGCCCCTAAAATAACAAAAATAGTCTTTCATATCTTGGGAAAGCCTACTTTTCTGCCCTCTTTTGGGTAAAGAAAGACTACGGTCTGACTTTTGACCCATTTTGGGGTTAGAGGAGAGTTAGGTCGAGGTAATGCCGCATTCTGATGACTTTGTCCCCAAATGAGCACACAGTTTGTGATATGTTAGGAATCTTCGACTTTTTTGCCCTCTTTGGGGTAGGTTTATTCCTTGTGTGCTGCTATTCCTGCCCTGTCCATCTGGGGGGCACTGCTTTTCTGTCCAGAGCATTAGCACTGGCCATCATAGGCTTTTTACTCGGTTTAATGTTTTGAAGCAGGTTGTCCTTCTTCTGTGCCTGTTTCTTCAGACCCTTGGGCCTCCCGGCTCTATTGTGATTAATATCAGCTTCTAATAATGTAATAATAATACATAAAGTCATTCTGATGACTTGCCCCCAATAACCAACATAGTCTTTCTAACCTTAGGAAAGCCTGACATTTTTGCCCTCTATGGTAAGGATAGACTACGGCCTGCTTGTGAGACCCACTTGCGGTAGGAACAGTTAGGTCGAGCGTAAAGGCTGCTCTGATGACTATTTGCCCCCCCAAATAACAAACATAGCCTTTCATTCTTGGGAGCCCGACTTTTTGCCCTCTTTGGTAAGGAGAGACTACGGCCTGACTTTTGACCCATTTTGCGGTTAGAGGAGAGTTAGGTCGAGGTAATGCCGCATTCTGATGACTTTGTCCCCAGAATGACCAACACAGTGACCAACACATGTTAGGAAAGCCTGACTTTTTTGCCCTCTTTGGGGTAAGGTTTATTTCCTTGGGTGGCTGCTATTCCAAAACAACCACAGGAGCGCAGTCTTTGCGTGCCCTGTGTTATATATGGTCACTGTAGTCCCTTTCAGGCTGCTATGCATAAAATAACCACAGTAGGGCACCCTTTTCATGCCCTGTGCTATAGATGGTCTTTGTAGTCCTGTCAGGCCGCTATGCCCAAAATAACCACAGGTAGGCTCTCTTTACATGCCCTGTGCTATAGATGGTCTTTGTAGTCCCTGTCAGGCCGCTATGGCCAAAATAACCACAGGAAGGCACCGTTTGCGAGCCCTGTGCTATAGATTGTCTTTGTAGTCCCTTTCTGGCCGCTATGGCCAAAATAACCACAGGAGGGCACTCTTTGCATGCCCTCAGGCTATGCTCTTTTGTTCCTTTACTGAATTACTTTTCCTTTGGCACTGAAAATTATGATGAATTTATCCATGTTTTATTAAAATATGCACACTACAGCTAGTTCAGTGTCTTGAAACGTTGGCACTTTTAAGACTTGGTGGACTTCAACTCCCAGGATTCCTCAGCCCTATGGCTGGTTGAGGAATTCTGGAGTTGAATTCCCAGTCGTACAGTTTCTAAGTCTGGAGAACTCCTGAGTTAGCTGGTTTGTGCACTTCTGAGCTCTTCCACGTGCACACAAACCCCCCCCATCCCTTCCCTGTACCCTTAAAGACACAGAAATCAAGTGCAATGCAAGAAAATAAAGAAACAGAAACTCCGTTTTTTTTCTCTTTAACTGCCTCAGGCGTGTCACGTGTCACAATGTTGCAAATCACCCCGACACTAACGATGACCCACACCCTGACCCCTACCCCAACTTCATCCCCGTCCCAGACCCCGACCCTAACCCCAACACCGACCCCAACACCGATACCGAGCCTGACCCTGAACCTAACCCCGACCCTAACCCCGACCCTAACCCCGACATAGACCCCAACACTGACCCCAACCCCGACCATGACCATGACCCCCGACCCTACCCCAACTTCGTACGCGACGCCAACCACGACCCTAACCCCGACCCTAACCCCGACCTTTTTCTTTGTTTTCCTTTTTTCTTTTTCTTTTTTCCTTTTCTTTTTTCTTCTTTTTCTTTTTCTTATTCCTTTTTTATTTTTTCTATTTTTCTTTTCCCCCCCTTTTTTCCTTTTTTGTATTACTTTTCATTTTCTTTTTCCTATTTTCTTTTTCCTTATTAGTTTCTTCCTTTTTCTTTTTCCTTTCTTTTTATTTCTTCTATATTCCTTTTTTCTTTTTCTTTTTTCTATTTTCCTTTTTTCTTTTTCTTTTTTCATTTTATTTTCTTTTTCTTTTTCCCCTTCTTTTTTCTTTTTCTTTTTCCCCTATTTTTTCTTTCCTTTTTCTTTTTTCCTATTATTATTTTTCTTTTTTCTTTTTTCTTTTTTCTTTTTCTTTTTTCATTTTCATTTTCTTTTTTCTTTTTCTTTTTTTTATTTCATTTTTTTCTTTATTTTTTGTTTTCTTTATATTTTCAGTTTTTTCTTTTTTCTTATTAATTTCTTTTTTCTTTTTCTTTTTCCCTTTTTCTTTTTCCCGTTTTCTTTTTTCCTTTTTTCTTTTCATTTCCTTTTTTTCTTTCTTTTTTCTTTTTTCTATTTCTTTTTCCTTTTCCTTTTTCATTTCATTTTCTTTTCTTCTTTTCCTTTTTTCTTTTCCTTTTTTCCTTTCTTTTTCTTTTTTCTTTTTTCTATTTTCCTTTTTTCTTTTCTTTTTTCCTTTCTTTTTCTTTTTTCTTTTTTCTATTTTCCTTTTTTCTTTTTCTTATTTCATTTCATTTTCACACCCCGACCCTAAACCTGACCCCAACAACGAACCCCGACCCCAACTTTGACCCTGACCCCATCCCCAACCCCGACCCCAGCCCTAACCCTGACCCAGACCCAGACCCCGACCCCGATCCTGACTTTGACCCCGACCCCGACCAGATCGATCCACACCCTGACACTAACTACGACCCACACCCTGACCCCTACCCCAACTTCATCCCTGTCCCAGACCCCAACCCCAACCCCAACCCCAACCCTAACCCCAACACCGACACCGACACCGACCCTGACCCTGAACCTAACCCCGACCCTAACCCTGACCCTAACCCTGACCCTAACCCCGACACAGACCCCAACACTGACCCCAACCCCGACCACGACCACAACCCCCGACCCTACCCCGACCTTTTTCTTTGGTTTCCTTTTTTTTTCTTCCTTTTTTCCCTTTTTCCCTTTTTTCTTTTTCTTTTTTCCTTTTCTTTTTTCTTCTTTTTCTTTTTCCAATTCCTTTTTTATTTTTTCTATTTTCCTTTTTTCCTTTTTTCCTTTTTTGTATTACTTTTCATTTTTTCTTTTTTTCATTTTCTTTTTCCTATTTTCTTTTTTCTTAATTTCTTCTTTTTCTTTTTTCCTTTTTTCTTTTTTCTATTTTCCTTTTTTCTTTTTCTTTTTTGATTTCATTTTTTTTTCTTCTCCCCCGCTTCTTTTTTCTTTTACCCTTTTTCGTTTCTTTTTCCTTTTTTCTTTTTCCCTTTCCCCTTTTCTTTTTTCTTTTTTCTTTTTCTTTTTTCCCCTATTTTTCCTTTCCTTTTTCTTTTTTCCTATTATTATTTTTCTTTTTTCTTTTTTCTTTTTTCTTTTTTCTTTTTTCTTTTTTCTTTTTTCTTTTTTCTTTTTCTTTTTTCATTTTCTTTTTCTTTTTTCTTTTTCATTTCATTTTTTTTCTTATTAATTTCTTCTTTATCTTTTTCTTCTTTTCTTTTTTTTTCTTTTTCCCTTTTTCTGTTTTGTTTTCATTTTTCCTTTTTTCATTTTTCCTTTTTGCTCTTTCATATTTTTCCTTTCTTCTTTTTTCTTTTTCCTTTTTTCCTTTTTTCTTTATTTTTTCTTCTTTATATTTTCACTTTTTTCTTTTTTTCTTTTTAATTTCTTCTTTTTCTTCTTTTTCTTTTTTCATTTTCTTTTTGTTTTTGTTTTTTTTGTTTTTTCTATTTCTTTTTTCCTTTTTCCTTTTTTCTTTTTTCTATTTCTTTTTTCCTTTTTCTTTTTCATTTCATTTTCTTTTCTTCTTTTCCTTTTTTCCTTTCTTTTTCTTTTTTCTTTTTTCTATTTTCCATTTTTTCTTTTTCTTTATTCCTTTCTTTTTCTTTTTTCTATTTTCCTTTTTTCTTTTTCTTATTTTATTTCATTTTCACACCCCGACCCTAACCCTGACCCCGACAATGAACCCCGACCCCAACTTTGACCCCGGCCCCATCCCCATCCCCAACTATTTTTTCTTTCCTTTTTCTTTTTTCCTATTATTTTTTTTCTTTTTTCTTTTTTCTTTTTTCTTTTTTCTTTTTTCTTTTTTCTTTTTTCTTTTTTCTTTTTTCTTTTTTCTTTTTTCTTTTTTCTTTTTTCTTTTTTTTTCTTTTTTCTTTTTTCTTTTTCTTTTTTCATTTTCATTTTCTTTTTTCTTTTTCTTTTTTTTATTTCATTTTTTTTCTTTATTTTTTGTTTTCTTTATACACTGCTCAAAATAATAAAGGGAACACTGAAACAACACAATGTAACGCCAAGTCAATCACACATCTGTGAAATTAAACTGTCCACTTAGGTAGCAACACTGATTGACAATCAATTTCACATACTGTTGTGCAAATGGAATAGACAAGAGGTGGAAAGCATAGGCAGGTAGCAAGACATCCCCAATAAAGGAGTGGTTCTGCAGGTGGCGACCACAGACCACTTCTCAGTTCCTATGCTTTCTGGCTGATGGTTTGGTCACTGTTGAATGCTGGCGGTGCTTTCACTCTAGTGGTAGCATGGGACGGAGTCTACAAGCACACAAGTGGCTCAGGTAGTGCAGCTCATCCAGGATGGCACATCAATGCGAGCTGTGGCAAGAAGGTTTGCTGTGTCTGTAAGCGTAGTGTCCAGAGCATAGAGGCGCTACCAGGAGACAGGCCAGTACATCAGGAGATGTGGAGGAGGCCGTAGGAGGGCAACAACCCAGCATCAGGACCGCTACCTCTGCCTTTGTGCAAGGAGGGACAGGAGGAGCACTGCCAGAGCGCTGCAAAATGACCTCCAGCGGGCCACAAATGTGCATGTGGCTGCTCAAACGGTCAATGAGCGTGGTATGAGGGCCCGACGTCCACAGGTGGCGGTTGTGCTTACAGCCCAACACCGTGCAGGACGTTTGGCATTTGCCAGAGAACACCAAGATTGGCAACTTCACCTTCTTTTTTTCTTTTCTTTTTCTTTTTCCTTTTTTCTTTTTTTCTCTTTTTCGCTCTTTCATGTTTTTCCTTTCTTCTTTTTTCTTTTTCCCCTTTTTTCTTTTTCTTTTTTCCTTTTCTTCTTTTTCTTTTTCTTATTCCTTTTTTCTTTTTTCTATTTTCCTTTTTTTTCTTTTTTCCTTTTTTGTATTACTTTTCCTTTTTTCTGTTTTTCATTTTCTTTTTCCTATTTTCTTTTTTTTATTATTTTCTTCTTTTTCTTTTTCCCTTTTTCTTTTTCCCCTCTTTTTCTTTTTTTATTTTCCTTTCTTTCTTTTTCTTTTCCCCTTTTTCGCTTTTTCATTTATTTTTCCTTTTTCCTTTTTTTATTTTTCTTTTTTCATTTGCTTTTTCTCTTTTTTTCCTTTGTTCTATTACTTTTCCTTTTTTCTTTTTCATTTCATTTTCTTTTTCTTTTTTCCTTTTTTTCTTATTAATTTCTTTTTTTCTTTTTCTTTCATTCTTTTCCTTTTTCTTTTTTTTCTTTTTTCTTTTTCCCTATCTCCCTGTTTTGTTTTCCTTTTTCCTTTTTTCCTTTTCCTCTTTTTTGCTCTTTCATATTTTTCCTTTCTCCTTTTTTTGTTTTTTCTTTTTTCCTTTTTTCTTTATTTTTTCTTCTCTTTATATTTTCACTTTTTTCTTTTTTTATTATTAATTTCTTTTTTTCTTTTTCTTTTTTCATTTGCTTTTTCTTTTTCTTTTCTTTTTTCTTTTTTCCTTTTTCCTTTTTTCATTTTCTTTTTCTTTTTCTTTTTTAATTTTATTTTCTTTTCCTTATTATTTATCTTTTTTCCTTTTCCTTTTTTCCTTTCTTTTTCTTTTTTCTTTTTTCCTTTTTCCTTTTTCTTTTTTCATTTTCTTTTTTCTTTTTTCTTTTTCTTTTTCATTTCATTTTTTTCCTTTATTTTCTGGTTTCTTTATATTTTCACTTTTTTCAACCTCAACCCTAACCCCAACCCTAATCCTGACCCTGACCCCATCTTCGAACCTGACCCCGAACCCAACCCCCAACCCTGACCCCAACTTTGTCCCTGACCACGACCTCGACCCTGACGCCAACCCCGACTTCGTCCCCTTTTCTTTTTCTTTCCCCCTTATTTTTTCTTTCCTTTTTCTTTTTTCCTATTATTATATTTCTTTTTTCTTTTTTCTTTTTTCTTTTTTCTTTTTTCTTTTTCCTTTTTTCTTTTTTTCTCTTTTTCGCTCTTTCATGTTTTTCCTTTCTTCTTTTTTCTTTTTCCCCTTTTTTCTTTTTCTTTTTTCCTTTTCTTCTTTTTCTTTTTCTTATTCCTTTTTTCTTTTTTCTATTTTCCTTTTTTTTCTTTTTTCCTTTTTTGTATTACTTTTCCTTTTTTCTGTTTTTCATTTTCTTTTTCCTATTTTCTTTTTTTTATTATTTTCTTCTTTTTCTTTTTCCCTTTTTCTTTTTCCCCTCTTTTTCTTTTTTTATTTTCCTTTCTTTCTTTTTCTTTTCCCCTTTTTCGCTTTTTCATTTATTTTTCCTTTTTCCTTTTTTTATTTTTCTTTTTTCATTTGCTTTTTCTCTTCTTTTTTCCTTTGTTCTATTACTTTTCCTTTTTTCTTTTTCATTTCATTTTCTTTTTCTTTTTTCCTTTTTTTCTTATTAATTTCTTTTTTTCTTTTTCTTTCATTCTTTTCCTTTTTCTTTTTTTTCTTTTTTCTTTTTCCCTATCTCCCTGTTTTGTTTTCCTTTTTCCTTTTTTCCTTTTCCTCTTTTTTGCTCTTTCATATTTTTCCTTTCTCCTTTTTTTGTTTTTTCTTTTTTCCTTTTTTCTTTATTTTTTCTTCTCTTTATATTTTCACTTTTTTCTTTTTTTATTATTAATTTCTTTTTTTCTTTTTCTTTTTTCATTTGCTTTTTCTTTTTCTTTTCTTTTTTCTTTTTTCCTTTTTCCTTTTTTCATTTTCTTTTTCTTTTTTAATTTTATTTTCTTTTCCTTATTATTTATCTTTTTTCCTTTTCCTTTTTTCCTTTCTTTTTCTTTTTTCTTTTTTCCTTTTTCCTTTTCCTTTTTCTTTTTCTTTTTCTTTTTCTTTTTCTTTTTTCATTTTCTTTTTTCTTTTTTCTTTTTCTTTTTCATTTCATTTTTTTCCTTTATTTTCTGGTTTCTTTATATTTTCACTTTTTTCAACCTCAACCCTAACCCCAACCCTAATCCTGACCCTGACCCCATCTTCGAACCTGACCCCGAACCCAACCCCCAACCCTGACCCCAACTTTGTCCCTGACCACGACCTCGACCCTGACGCCAACCCCGACTTCGTCCCCTTTTCTTTTTCTTTCCCCCTTATTTTTTCTTTCCTTTTTCTTTTTTCCTATTATTATATTTCTTTTTTCTTTTTTCTTTTTTCTTTTTTCTTTTTTCTTTTTTCTTTTTTCTTTTTTCTTTTTTCTTTTTTTTCTTTTTTCTTTTTCATTTCATTTTTTTCTTATTAATTTCTTCTTTTTCTTTTTCTTTTCTTTTTCTTTTTTCTTTTTCCCTTTTTCTCTGTTTTGTTTTCATTTTTCCTTCTTTCCCTTTTCTCTTTTTCGCTCTTTCAGATTTTTGCTTTCTTTTTTTCTTTTTTCTTTTTTCCTTTTTTTTCTTTATATTTTCACTTTTTTCTTTTTTTATTATTAATTTCTTCTTTTTCTTTTTTTCTTTTTTGATTTGCTTTTTCTTTTTCTTTTTTTTCTTTTTTCTATTTCTTTTTTCCTTTTTCCTTTTTCCTTTTTCTTTTTCTTTTTTCTTTTCATTTCCTTTTTTTCTTTCTATTTTTCTTTTTTCTATTTCTTTTTTCCTTTTTCTTTTTCATTTCATTTTCTTTTCTTATTTTCCTTTTTTATTTTCCTTTTTTCCTTTTTTCCTTTCTTTTTCTTTTTTCTTTTTTCTATTTTCCTTTTTCTTTTTTCATTTCATATTCTTTTTCTTTTTTCCCCCTCTTTTTCTTTTTCCCTTTTTCGTTTCTTTTTCCTTTTTCCTTTTTCCCTTTTCCCTTTTCTTTTTTCTTTTTCTTTTTTCTTTTTTTATTTTCTTTTTTCTTTTTCCTTTTTCTTTTTCTT
>JALGBA010002098.1:0-249885 GCA_023970755.1 Azemiops feae
GTCTGTCTGTCTGTCTGTCTGTCTGTCTGTCTGTCTATCATCTGTCTGTCTGTCTGTCTGTCTGTCTGTCTGTCTATCTATCTATCATCAATCTATATCATCTATCTATCTATGTCTAGGTTCCAACACTTAACTTATTAATACATGTTAAATTCCTTTCTCTCTATCTCGTTTCCCTTCATCTCATTCTCGATAGCCCTTTGCTCTTGAGAACTGCCCACCACCACATTCAATAATGGGGGTCTATCCAGACGGATGAACTTCCGAAGGCAGAGTTTGCCAGTTTCCCCAGCTTCTTTTATCGCCCACCCGGCCTCGTTCTGTGGGGCCGCCTGGGCAGACGGAGGCAACCTTGCGTGCCTCTCCCCGAGGAAGGCATCGGAGTTTCCCATCAGGCCTTGCTCCTCATAGCTAGGGGCTGTGGGCAGAACGGCCTCATCACCCCTCCACTTCCTCTGGGTCCAATTCAAGAGGCTTTCTTTATTTCCAGCTGAAGGAACTGAAGGAGCGGTTCCATTAGTATTTTATTATTGTTGCCCCCGGGGCAATGAAGCGGCGAAGCTCTCTCGGTCTTTGTGAATGCAGGAAAAAAGTTAAAAGAAACAAAAAAAAGCCACACACACATATGCACATGTAACAAAGGCACACGCCTCATCCAAAGATAGCATTCAATTGATTTCTCATCTTCTGCGATATATCTATCTATCTATATCTATATCTATATCTATATCTATATATCTATATCTATATATCTATATCTATCTATCTATCTATCTATCTATCTATCTATCTATCTATCTATCTATCTATCTATCTATCTATCTATCTATCTATCTATCTATCTATCTATCTATACACACACACACACACACACATACACACACACACACACAATCTTGTGATGGACAGAAGAGAATATTTGTAGTTCAGGGTTGAACTGTGGGGTCCTCGATGCTCTCTGAGCGTGGCTGTTTTCTTGCAGACATTTCATTACCCAACTAGGTAACATAATCAGTTCAAGAACGGAGTGGGGTTTGTAGAGTGGAGGACAATAGCAGGAGGAGGAGAAGGAGACGAAGAGAAGGGGAGGAGGAGAAGGAGGAGGAGGGGAGGAGAAGGGGAGGAATGGGAGGGGAGGAGGGAGGAGAAGGATAGGAATGGGAGGAGGAGAAGGGGGAGAAAGAGGAGAGGAGGAGAAGGAGAAGGGACGGAATAGGAGGAGGAGGAGAAACGGCGAGGGAAGGATTAGAATGGGAGGAAGGAGAAGGGGAGAAATAGGAGGAGGAGGAGAGGAGAAGGAAGGTAATAGGAGGAGAGGAGGAGGAGAAGAGAACGGGGAGGAATGGATAGGAGGAGGAGGAAGAGGGAGAAGGAGGAAGAAAAAGGAGGAAGGAGGGTAGGAATGGGAGGAGGAGGAGAGAGGAGGAAGGAGAGGAAGAGGAATGGGAGGAATAGGAGGAGGAAGGAGGGGAGGAATAGGGGGCGGAAACGGAGAAGAAGGAGAGTAGAGAAGGGAGGAATAGGAGGAGGAGGAGGATGGAGGGAGAGGAGGAGAACGGAGGACTGGAGGAATGGGAGGAGGAGGAGGAAAAGGAGAAGAAGGAGAGTAAGAGAAGGGGAGGAATAGGAGGAGGAAGAAGAGAGGAAGAGAACGGGAGGAATGGGAGGAGGAGGAGAAGAAGGAGAAGGGAAGGAATAGGAGGAGGAGGAGGAGAGGGGAGGAATGGGAGGAGGAGGAGGAGAGGAAGAGAAGGGGAGGAATGGGGGAAGGAGGAGGATACAATGGTCATGTGTGAAAAATGATCCTAAGTCACCTTTTTCAGCGCTGTTGCAATTTTGAACAGTCACTAAACAAACCGTTGCAAGTTGAGGACTGCCTGCAATTGTAATTCTAACTGTAATCCAGGCCAGCATCCTAACTGAATGAATGAAAACCAACCAACCGATCGATCGATCAAAACAAGACGGGACAGTCAGAAAAAAACCCAAACCAACTGAGCGACAGAGTCCTCCTGGCTGAGGAGGAGGAGAAGACCCGTTGAGTGTCCGCGGCTCGCCCCCCCCCTTCAGCGCGCCCTGACAGATGGCTACCTGTGATGGCGTGGTGTGAGAAGGCCTCCACGTAGATGAGATAATTGTGTGGGCAGTGCTTCTTCAGCCATTTGCACACGTCCTGCTGGGTCCATAGCACCACCGGCTTGGTAAGGCTGCCCAAGGTAGGGCTGGTGTGGTAGATCCCGTACTGCTCGTAAGTGCGGCTCTAAAAGGATCCGGGAGGGAAGAAAAGAGCAGACAGCAGCATTATGGAGCATGGAATTCGCAAAACGGGAGTTTTGAAGAATTTTGCACCCGTGTTTATTCCTAAATAGAACATTGATGCACCAATGTTTATTCTTGAGTAAAACTTTTTTTTTTTTTTTTAAAGTCAGCAAGTTGTGAGCGCTCCAACACTGGAGGCTTTTGAAGAAGAGACCGGACAGCCACTTGTCTGAAATGGTATAGGTATCTCCTGCTTGAGCAGGGGGTTGGACTAGATGACCTCCAAGGTCCCTTCCACCTCTGTTATTCTGATATTCTATTATTATTCTGTTATTTTGTGGCTCTTGTTAGTCTGATGGGTTGTTTTTACTTTGGAACCGTAGCTCAATTTGTGCAACGTAGCTAACCAGGAGGAAGATTTATAATGGATTTGTAAATACTTTGATCGATACGCAATTGATGTTAATGTGGGAAATACTATTTTTAATAATATGATTGCTACTTCCGAGTATATGATTGTATTTTGATAAGATTATTATGAATGTGATGATTATTTTATTCTAATACTTGTATACCTAGACAACACACTGTTCAATACAGAAATGGAATTTTTGAGATGATAATAATAATAATAATAATAATAATAATAATAATAATAATAATAATAATAATAATAATAATAATAATAATAATAATAATAATAATAATAATAATAATAATAATAATAATAATGATGATGATGATGATATTGGAAGGGACCTTGGAGGTCATCTAGTCCAACACCCTGCTCAGAGAGCTAACCAGAGAGGAACTAGACATATTTGCATTAGATGTGAAGATTGAATAATTTTTAGTGTGTTAATCTGTTTTGCAAATCTGATGCCTCTGGTGAGTTTCTGGTTTGACAAATTGTTCAAAACTAGAAGTTCAAGGTTGATTCAAGTATTAGGTTAAGTGGGTAGCGTGAACACACATTCCCAGGACAATCCCAGCTACATAGAAACTCCTGTTTTTTCAGGGCTGTGAACTACTATATTTTATACAAATAAAACGTAATAGGCTAGGGCAGTGGTGGCGAACCTACGGCACGGGTGCCAGAGCCCTCTCTGTGGGCACGCGTGCCGTCGCCCCAGTCCTAGGCCTTCAGCTGGGTTTTATAAAACTTTTTCGCTTTAGGCCTCCACCGCCGTGTGCAAAAAAAAAAAAGGTTCAATCAGTCAATTTCAACTTCTTGCGGAAAAAAAAAAGATCTTGCAAAGTTGGAATTGCTTGATTGAACTTTTTAGTCCCACCCTGTCTGCCGTTACCACCGCAGCCACGCCCACCCAATTGGCCACGCCCACCCAATGAGCCACACCCACCCAGCACTCGACGATACATAAGTGGGTTTTGGGTTGCAGTTTGGGCACTCAGTCTCTAAAAGGTTCGCCATCACTGGGCTAGGGGTGACGAAACCTTGCTCCAATCACACAACTGAAGCTCCCTCCTTGTTTATATGCAAGTAAAAATGGGGCACAGCCTCCGTTGTGTGGTTGCGAAGATCATCCTGACTTGTTTTTCAACTCCCATGGGGAGATCCCAGACTAAATACAATTGGGACTGGCTACACAGTTGTTAAGCAAAGGGGTCACTAAGTGGAACCAGGATTGTTCTTATGAAATGGTCTATAGGGTTTCCTGCCTGAGCAGGGATTGGACTAGATGACCTCCAAGGTCCCTTCCATCATCATCATCATCATCATCATCATCATTATCTTTTATTCATTAAACATGAACCTCAGTCAACTGAACATTCAAATTATTATTATTATTATTATTATTATTATTATTATTATTATTATTATTATTATTATTATTATTATTATTATTATTATTATTATTATTATTATTATTAATAATTATTATTATTATTATTATTATTATTATTATTATTATTTTCCTTCAGCCCAAAGATGCTTTTTCCACGAGACAACTGGACTCCCTTGTTTTTCTTTGAAGACGTTTCGCTTCTCATCCAAGAAGCTTCTTCAACTCTGACTGGATGGTGGGAAATGGAAAGATTTTGGACAGAGGGGACCGCTGGTTTGAAAGAGGGGTCAAAGAGGCCATCTAGGTCAAACCTGAACAGCCCTCTCTCAACAGAGGAGGGGGGATACGACATCATCTATCTCCAGTCTACAGCACAGTCCTTTCAGCGGTTCCAAGAAGGTCCCACACCCATTTGCACCACTCAGGTGACTTTGAGGACACAGATGAACCTCCAAGTGGCCTCAACACCTCTCTAAAAGGATGCAAATGACCAGCTGTCTGCAAGGAGTATAAATCCTTCCCTTCCCCACCATCCAGTCAAGAGCTGAAGAAGCTCCTTGGATGAGAAGCGAAACATCTTCAAAGAAAAACAAGGAAGTCCAGTTGCCTCGTGAAAAAGCATCTTTGGGATAACTATGACCTGGATGACTGAGAATCTCCAAAGATTCTCCTTCAGCTTTCCTTTGCTTTACAGGCACGTGAAGGTCACTAAGGTTGATGAGGGTGCTACAACGGTTGCAAAAGTAAGTCAAGTGTCGTTGTAACTGAACGTGCGCTAAATGGATGGTTGTAAGTCCAGGTCTACCAGTAGGTTAAATGGCTTGTGCGCAAACCCATTTCACAGATTTGGAAGAAACCTAGCTTGGCAAGGGACCCAGCTAAAAGCACTGCCAACAGATGCCAAACTATTTCCTGTTTGAAGACCTTTCTCAAAAGTTCTGCATATCTGCAGCGGAGGGAGGAAGGCAGGGAGAGGAGAACGGCAGGCGTTGTGACAATGTCATTATGCAAATGTTGCAATTCAAGCGAACTGCGAGCGTGTAAGTCACCTTCGTTCACAGCTGTTGCAGATTTTGTTTTTCTGTTCACTGTGAAGCGGCAGTTAGCCTTAGGATAATATTGCTTTATGTTTTTGTTTTTGTTTTAAGTTATTTTTTACTGTGTTTAAACCAATGAACAAAATAAAAGTAGACTTACCTGAAACAGAGTTAATGACACACACGCTTCAAACTTAATTATAATAATAATTTTAAAAGGAGGCTGGAGTAATTATGCTATAAAAAGGCAACTAAAAGAGTAACAGGCTTCCTTTATAGTAGGGGTGGGCACCTATGGCATCTTTATGACCTGTGGACTTCAACTCCCAGAATTCCCGAGCCAGCATGGCTGGCTCGGGAATTCTGGGAGTTGAAGTCCACAGGTCATAAAGATGCCATAGGTGCCCACCCCTACTATGAGGATTCTGGGAGTTGAAGTCCACAGGTCATAAAGATGCCATAGGTGCCCACCCCTACTATGAGGATTCTGGGAGTTGAAGTCCACAGGTCATAAAGATGCCATAGGTGCCCACCCCTACTATGAGGATTCTGGGAGTTGAAGTCCACAGGTCATAAAGATGCCATAGGTGCCCACCCCTACTATGAGGATTCTGGGAGGTGAAGTCCACAGGTCATAAAGATGCCATAGGTGCCCACCCCTACTATGAGGATTCTGGGAGTTGAAGTCCACAGGTCATAAAGATGCCATAGGTGCCCACCCCTACTATGAGGATTCTGGGAGTTGAAGTCCACAGGTCATAAAGATGCCATAGGTGCCCACCCCTACTATGAGGATTCTGGGAGGTGAAGTCCACAGGTCATAAAGATGCCATAGGTGCCCACCCCTACTATGAGGATTCTGGGAGTTGAAGTCCACAGGTCATAAAGATGCCATAGGTGCCCACCCCTACTATGAGGATTCTGGGAGTTGAAGTCCACAGGTCATAAAGATGCCATAGGTGCCCACCCCTACTATGAGGGATTCTGGGAGTTGAAGTCCAGACATATTGAAGTTGCCAAGTTTGAGAAACATATTCCCTCATGTCTCCTTCATGGTCTCTTCAATAACCATCTAATTCAAATTTTGACAGAAAATGCATATCAACAACCCACTGCTGGAAATCTGGTGTTGACCAGGGTGATAATTGCCTTTAGTCAATGACCGTTTCCAAAATGTCCGCCATTTTTCAAAATATGATAAATTCCAAATGCTGCAGATGCAGCCAAAACAAGCATGTGTATCTTTAATTCACAGCAAAGGATTCAAATCACGTGGAGGGTCCCCCAGAATATGACCCTAATAGGACAAGACCAAACTACATGAGTTAATCTTCCAGCCTCAGAACTGCACCTCTTAAAAAAAAAAAAAAAGACCTAATTCAACATTTTTATAAGCAAACGCACACGCGTTGTTACAGTTGCTGCTAATCTCATTTTGAGGTGGTTAAGAAAGTTTAGGAAATTTATCCTTCACTATTAATTAGAATCTGATTTTTTTGTAACTTTACAGGGAGTCCTCATTGAGCGACCGCCTCCTTTAGCGGCTGTTCAGTTATAATGGTGCTGAAAAAGTAATTTTATGACCAATCCTTGCATTTATGATTTTTGCAGGTCTGTAAAACAAATAGGGAAGTTGAAGGAAGATCAGAAGCACAGACGCGGTTTCACTTACTGACTGCTTTGCTTAACGACTGAGTGGCTGGTCCCAATTGTGGTTGCTAAACAAGGACTAACTGTAACCCATTATTCTCCATTCTAGACTATTGAATCATTCTTTTTTTTACTCCTTTGTCTGCTCTGTGATAACTTTTCCCTTTAAATCTTGGCCGTTCACAGCAGGCTGGACCTCACTAATCCCGATTTGTGAAACTGGAGCAAAATGCAGCTTGCACGGACGGCGTTCGTGGCTTATTTCCAAAGGCAAATTGGAAACTGATCTAAGCAATCTGTGCCCAAGAGTGACAGCATCTTTTCCTGAAAGAAAATGGCATTCTCCAGAATTCCTTTTGTCACAGAGTTATAAGTAGCCGGCATCACCAGCAATTTCCTGGAGACAGATACGTTTACTTATTTGCTTTTTTGCAAATTGGCAAAAACAAAACAAAACTGGACTTTCTTGTTTTTCCTTGAAGACGTTTCGCTTCTCATCCAAGAAGCTTCTTCAGCTCTGACTGGATGGTGGGGGAATGGAAGGATTTATACTCCTTGCAGACAGCTGGTCATTTGCATCCTTTTAGAGAGTCGTTGAGGCCACCTGGAGGTTTATCTGTGTCCTCAGGGTCACCTGAGTGTTGCAAATGAGTGTGCTGAAAGGACTGTGTTGTAGATTGGAGACAGATGATGTCGTATCCCTCCCTGTTCAGCCCTCTCTCAACAGAGGGGGAGGATACATCATCTATCTCCAGTCTACAACACAGTCCTTTCAGCAGTTCCACACCCATTTGCACCACTCAGGTGACCCTGAGGACACAGATAAACCTCCAGGTGGCCTCAACGATTCTCAGAAAGAGTACAAACGACCAGATGACTGCCAAGAATATAGATCCTTCCACTCTCCACCATTCAGTCAGAACTGAGGAAGCTTCTTGGATGAGAAGTGAAACATCTTCAAAGAAAAAGAAAGTCCGGTTGCCTCTAGAAAAAGCACCTTTGGGACAACCCTGACCTGGATGACTGAGAATCTCCGTAGACATTCAAGTACTCCGTTTGTTTATTTATTTATGGAGAGGTGCCCAGTGTCAACCTACCTGGGAGTTCTCAGTCCCTGGTTGCTGAAGGAGTTTGACAGGTCTCCCGCCAGCTGTCCTCTGGCTTCGCCCATCATGCCAGGTGAGATTGCTGCCTGAATTCCTCTGCAGGCGGTAACTGAGATTCTCGGCCGATACAGTGTGCTCCAGGAGGTTCGGGCAGAAGCCAAAGTGAGTTGCAGCCACTGTGGAGCAGAGAAAGTGCAAAAATAATTTGTCAGCTTCTAGCTACTGGTCACTCCCCACATTGCGCAGGGAAAAAAAACCCCCAAATTTAATTTGGTGTTGGGTTTAAGGTGCTGGCTTAGAAACCAGGAGATGGTGAGTTCTAGTGTCATCCTGGGCATGAAAGCTGGCTGGGTGACTTTGAGCCAATCGCCAGGAGACAGTGAGTTCTAGTTCCGCCTTAGGCATGAAAGCCGGCTGGGTGACTTTTAGCCAATCGCCAGGAGACAGTGAGTTCTAGTTCCGCCTCAGGCATGAAAGCCGGCTGGGCGACTTTGAGCCAATCGCCAGGAGACAGTGAGTTCTAGTTCCGCCTCAGGCATGAAAGCCGGCTGGGCGACTTTGAGCCAATCGCCAGGAGACAGTGAGTTCTAGTTCCGCCTCAGGCATGAAAGCCGGCTGGGCGACTTTGAGCCAATCGCCAGGAGACAGTGAGTTCTAGTTCCGCCTCATGCATGAAAGCCGGCTGGGCGACTTTGAGCCAATCGCCAGGAGACAGTGAGTTCTAGTTCTGCCTTCGGCATGAAAGCCGGCTGGGTGACTTTGAGCCAATCGCCAGGAGACAGTGAGTTCTAGTTCCGCCTCAGGCATGAAAGCTGGCTGAGTGACTTTGGGCCAATCACCGGGAGACGGTGAGTTCTAGTCCCGCCTTAGGCATGAAAGCTAGCTGGGCGACTTTGGGCCAATCGCCAGGAGACGGTGAGTTCTAGTTCTGCCTTAGGCATGAAAGCCGGCTGGGCGACTTTGAGCCAATCGCCAGGAGATGGTGAGTTCTAGTTCCGCCTTAGGCATGAAAGCCGGCTGGGCGACTTTGAGCCAATCGCCAGGAGACGGTGAGTTCTAGTTCTGCCTTAGGCATGAAAGCCGGCTGGGTGACTTTGAGCCAATCCCCAGGAGACGGTGAGTTCTAGTTCCGCCTCAGGCATGAAAGCCAGCTGGGTGACTTTGAGCCAATCGCCAGGAGACGGTGAGTTCTAGTCCTGCCTCACGCATGAAAGCTGGCTGGCTGATTTTGGCCCAATCCCTCCCTCTCAGCCCAAACCAACTCACAGGTTGTTGTTTGCAGGAAAAGAGGAAGTGGAAGGAGTATTATGAATATTTGCCACCTTGAGTTAGCAAGAAAGGTGGGATAAAACCCTAATAAATATATAAAGAATAATAATAAACCTGGCTCAGCGATGCCCACTCAAGAGAATCAATGGGGCTCTATCTACCCTTTTGAGTTCTGAACAGTGTTTGCTTGCACACTTGGTTTGCAGGGGCTGAAAAATCACTTATGAATGGCAGGAGCTTGGCAAGGATGCCTGCCAGTTTTAGAGGGAGACGGGAGAAATGTCTGAAACAAAAACTCCCTCTCTGCAATCAATAACACAATACAGGCATGTTTTTATTTTTTGTTTTTTTTGCTGCAGACTTAAAGACGGAAAAAAAACTCATCTCCCAGACTTTCCATTTACTGCTTTTTTCCAATCTAGCATGTAACCTGATTTCAGTGACCTCTGCTTTTTCAAGGACCCCCCCCACACACACACATACAACACACACACAAACACACTCTTCCTTCTTTTGTTTCGGCAGAGAACCCAACAAAGCCGCCAACGGTCATGGAGGAGATTTACTCACTTCAGAGCAATTAAATCCGGAGGCCAGCGATGGCCAGGCGCTCAGCCCTTCTGGCAATTTAGAGATAGGCTCGACAGACGGTCATTTGTCCCAGAGGCTGACAAATTATTCACCCCGGTGTGCTAGATTTATGCCATATTTTGGCGGTGCTGGGCCTCTCCTTTCAAATAAATCTGTGTTGCTGTTCACGGACTTGAATGAGGCTGGAGCTTTGTCTGCCTAGGGCAGCTGAATACACAGCTGACAAGGCGCCAGCCTCATTCAAGTCCGTGAACAGCGACACACTGCTGACTTGGGTTTAGAGTTCAGACTGTTGTGTGAATGCAGACAGGAGGGAACGATCCTTTGGTACAGGAGAGAGTCAGAGAAACAGGAGCCCACAGTGTAGCACCTGTTTCTCTGACTCTCTCCTGCACCAAAGGATCGTTCCCTCCTGTCTGCATTCACACGACAGTCTGAACTCTAAACCCAAGTCAGCAGATCACAAGACTGGGTTCACCGTAACTTGTGATGCATAAACAACTCACTTAGTGGCCTAAAAACCAGGAGATGGTGAGTTCTAGTCCCACTTTAAGCGTGAAAGCCGGCTGGGTGACTTTGGGCCAATCACCTCGAGGCGGTGAGTTCTAGTCCTGCCTTAGGCACGAAAGCCAGCTGGGTGACTTTGGGCCAATCACCAGGAGACGATGAATTTTGGTTTCACCTTAGGCATAAAAGCCGACCGGGTGACTTTGGGATTCTGATACCAATCAACTTTGGAACTTGGTATCATATTATATTATTTATTGGGTTTTATCCCACTTTTATTATTTTATATGTAACTCAAGGCGATGAACATACCTATTACTCCCCCTCCTCCTATTTTGCCCTCAACAACAACCCTGTGAGGTGGGTTGGCTTGGGAGAGAGAGAGAGAGGGATGGAGAGGGAGAGGGAGAGGGAGAGAGAGAGGGATGGATGGAGAGGGGGAGAGAGAGAGAGAAGAGAGAGAGAGGAGAGAGAGAGAGAGAGATTGGTGGAGAGAGATCGAGAGAGAGAGAGAGAGAGAGAGAGAGAGAGAGAGAGAGAATGCAACCCAAAGTCACCTAGCTGGCTTTCATGCATAAGGCAGGATTAGAACTCACCATCACCACTGTTTGTATCCACATACAAACCCCTAAACACAGATCCCACCACCTACCTGGAAAAAACCACCAGATCCAAAATAAAAGCCTCCCCCATCAGCGAAGAGATCCAGCAAAGAATCATTCCCAGAGAAAAATCATCCAGATGCCCTAAGCTCTATGGCCTCCCCAAGATACACAAAGATGGAACCCCACTTAGACCCATAGTCAGCTCCATAGGCTCACCTCTACAAAACCTAGCCAAATTTCTCGCCAAACAACTACAGCCCTATGCAGAATCCATCACCTCACACGTAAAAAACTCATTCCAATTCATAGAGATCATAAAGAAACAAAACTTACAGCCCAGCGACCTACTCGTGAGCTTTGATGTCATTTCCCTCTTCACCCAAGTGCCAATCAAAGAAGCCTTGACAGCTATCCAAAACAAATATAACCCCCCAAGCACATCCTAGATCTGACCAACCATTGCCTATCCAACACATACTTCATCTACAACGGACAAAAATACAAACAAATAGAAGGAGCACCCATGGGGTCACCCCTCTCACCTGTCATTGCAAACCTCTACATGGAACAGTTTGAAACCCAAGCTCTAGAAAAATCTGATCACAAACCCAAACTCTGGCTCAGATACGTAGACGACACCTTCATAATCTGGCCACATGGGAAAGAAAAACTAGACAACTTCCTCACACACCTCAACAGCCTACACCCCAAAATACAGTTCACCATGGAAACAGAAGCTAACAAGCAACTTCCTTTCCTGGATGTCTTAGTCTACAAGAAATCCAATGGCTCCCTAGGACACACTGGTCTAGGCAGTGGTTAAGGCAATGATGGCGAACCTTTTAGAGACTTGAGTGCCCAAACTGCAACGCAAAACCCACTTATGCATCGTTGAGTGCCGGGTGGGTGTGGCCCATTGGCTGAGTGTGGCCCATTGGGTGGGTGTGGCCCATTGGGTGGGCGTGGCTGCGGTGGTAACGGCAGACTGGGTGGGACTAAAAAGTTCAACTTTGCAAGATCTTTTTTTTTCCCCGCGAAAAGTTGAAATTGACTGATTGAACCTTTTTTTTTTTTGCACACGGTGGCGGAGGCCTAAAGCGAAAAGTTTTTATAAAACCCAGCTGAAGGCCTAGGACTGGGGCGACAGCGCGCGTGCCCACAGAGAGGGCTCTGAGTGCCGCCTCTGGCACCCGTGCCATAGGTTCGCCACCACTGGGTTAAGGCAACAGGCTGAAAAGTGGAAGAGGGTGAATTCTAGTCCAGCCTTAGGCAGGAGAGCCACCTGGGTGACTTTGGGCCAATCACCAGGAGAAGGTGAGTTCTAGTCCCGCCTTAGGCTTGAAATCTGGCTGGGTGATTTTGGGCTAATCACCCCAGGTGATGGTGAGTTCTAGCTAGTCCTGCCTTAGGCATAAAAGCCGGAGGGGTGACTTTGGCCCAATCATCAGGAGACGGTGAGTTCTAGTTCATGCCCAAAAGGCATGAAAGCCATTTGGGTAACCTTGAGCCAAATCATTCTCTCTCATTCCAAGCCATCTCACGCTGTTGTTGTTGTGGGGAAAGTAGAAAGAGAACAGAGTATTGTGTATGTTCACAGCCTTGAGTTATTTGAAAATAAAGGTGGAATATGAACAAAGAGGGGGGGAAATACAGCAAGCCCGTTTTCTTTCCTTGCTCAGAATCCTCTGGTCATTGGTCCTTGATTTGTTTGTTTTTCTAGGTTTCTAATTCCTAAATGAGGCAAGCTACAATTTGCAAAATCACCTCCCAGCCTGATGGGACCAAAGCATTTAGGTTGAAAGGCAAAACTTCCTATCCATCCCAACTTGAAAACCCCCAAATCCTGCCAGCTGAACTTTTTCTTCAACCTTTGCCAGCTCAGGAGCTGCATCCAATGCGGGTCTCAAGATCATCCAGAAACTAGCCATTTTGTACTGGTCAGATTCTGGCTTACAGTTGGACTAGCCATCATTCTTTGCACTGTGCAACCTGGTCCATGTGCTTCCTTTGCTGTGACAGAAATAATCATTTTGGGCTCCTGGGTTGGCATCTCTTGGGATATAGGGTGGAAGTAACTAGTGTTCTTCAAACATGGCAAGTTTAAGAGATGTGGACTTCAACTCCCAGAATTCCCCAGCCAGGGAGTTGGTCCACATGTCTTAAACTTGCTAAAGTTGAGAAACACTGCTTTAGACAAGCCCCATCTTCATTTTCACCGATCAAGACACACAAGAGAAGGGATGGAAGACATCTTGGGATCAAAGCATGCTGACTGCTTTGTCGTTGGGCAGAAAACCAATTTTTTTTTTTAAAAAAAAGCTTGAAATGGATTCATTGCTTATCTGCAGGCAGATTGCTTAAGGATTTGCCATTCTTTCCAGCTGTTAGTTAACCGACTGATTTAATGTAAATATATATATATATATATAAGGGGGGGGAAACCTTGCAGGCAGACTTTCTGCCTTCCTCTTTATCGCTATTCATCATGCGATTATTTTCAAGCTTTTTGCTATCCTCAGAGGTGCCGTATAAAATCCATTTTACAGTCTGCACATGGCCAATTCATCCTGCATCTTTCCAAAGATTAATTTTGCACGGGATGCTGACTGATGAGCCAGAGAAGCACGCTTTAGTCTAATGTGGGATAAGATGCAAGCCTCTATAGTCGGTTTAATGCAGTGATTCTTTAATCTTCTCTTTTGTAAAATAAATACGCCTAGCTTTTTCCTCTGTTCCCCTTGTGGCTTGGTTTCCAGATTCTCTATTATCCTGGTTGTTTTTTCCCCCTCAACTTCTCAGTGCCCTTTTAAAATCGCTTTGGATAGCGAGAAGGGTGGAGAATAGAATAGAATAGAATAGAATAGAATAGAATAGAATAGAATAGAATAGAATAGAATAGAATAGAATAGAATAGAATAAACAGATTGTAGAATAGAATAGAATCTATTCTATTCTATTCTCCTTAGTTCCAGGTTGCTTCTCTCCCTGATCGGTTTCCATCCGTTGCTTCTTGTCCTGCCTTCAGGTGCTTTGGAGAATAGCTTGACTCCCTCTTCTTTGGGGCAGCCCCTGAGATATTGGAAGGCTGCTATCGTGTCCCCCCTCGTCCTTCTCTTCATTAAACTAGACATACCCAATTCCTTGTAAGTTTTAGCCTCCAGTCCTCTAATCATCATTGTTGCTCTTCTCTGCACTCTTTCTAGAGTCTCAACATCTTTTTTATGTCGTAAAAAAGGTTAGGGGAAGAGGTTTACAGTTAAATATTTCCCTGTCTTCTCAGGCCTTTGGTTGTAAAGAGAGGACGCAGAGGAAGACAGGCTGAAATGTTTGGCCCTGTTTTCACACAGACACACACACACAGACGTACGCACATACCAGTTCCAAGCCAAAAGCCAAAAGCCGTGGCAAGAGAGCTGCCATTTTGACTTGGGGGACCCTTCCCCAGACGGTCTGAACAGGGCCGCATGAAAAGGAATAACCGAAGGCGTCCATTTTTTTCGGTCTGGTTTTAAATGGTACCTTCCCGCTGCCAGATTTTGCTGGAAGGATTGTTTGCGGAGTGCTGGCGGAGTCTGTGGCTTGCCCAGCCCTGCCTTAGGACATCCCAAAAAGGGCCGGAGGGTGATTTCATAGTGGTTTGAACCCCTTTGGCAGGGGAAAAGTAAAGCCTGTGATTGAAACCTTAAAAGAAAGCAAAACTGAATAAATAAAATAAAGCTGCTTCTACATTTGGAAGGCGCCCTCTCCGTTTTCTTCGCTCGGCAGCTGATTTTTGGCTCCTAGGTTGCTTTTTTTTTTACCTTTTCTTTAGCAAACCTCAGCATTTTCCACCACACTTTTGAGTTTTGAGAAAGCCCCATTTCCCAACCCCAGCAACAAAAGGGAAAGGAAAAGAGAGCCCTTTCGCCACTCGATGCATTCCGCAAGCAAGAAGCAAACCATTTCCAGGTCCTCTTTGGCAGTGCAAAGATTCTCCATCATGTTCGCCCTGACCTAAAGAGGGTCAGCAAAAGAAAGGTGAGCCCTTAACTCCGCTCTCTTGTGAGCCAGGAGCTCAGGACTAGAACGGTTTGCAGATCTAAGAGTGCAGAAAAAAAAAAAAAAGTTCAGAAACATCCACTTATTTTCCTTGCTTTTAAGTGAGCAAATACAGTGGTTCCTTTATGGGCCAGGAGCTGGAGAAGCAAGGGAGGGAGGGGAGGGGAAGGGAAGGAAGGAAGGAAAGAAGGAAGGAAGGAAGAAGAAGGAAGGAGAAGGGGAGGGAGGGAGGGAAAGGAAGGAAAGGAAAGAGGAAGTAAGAAGGGGAAGGGAACGAAGGGGAGGACGTAAAAGAGGGAGGAGGGAGAGGAGGAGGAGGAAAGGAAGGAAGAAGGGAAGGGGGAGGGAGGGAAGAAGGAAGGGGAGGGAGGAGGAAGGGGGGAGAAGGGAGGAGGGAGGGAAAGGAAAGAAGGGGAAGGGGGAAGGGAGGGAACAAGGAAGAAAGGAAAAAGGGAGGGAGGGAGGGAAGGAAGGAAGGTAAGAAGGAAGGAAGGAAGGGGAGGGAGGGAGGGAGGGAAAGGAAAGAAGGAAGGAAGGGAAGAAGGGGGAAGGGAAGGGAACAGAAGGAAGGAAGGAAAAGGAAGGGAGGGAGGGAGGAAAAGGGAGGGAGGGAGGGAAAGGAAAGAAGGAAGGTAAGAAGGAATGGGGGAAGGGAAGGAAGGAAGGAATGGGGGAAGGGAAGGGACAGAAGGAAGGAAGGAAAAGGGAGGAAAAGGGAGGGAGGAAGGAGGGAAAGAAGGAATCCAGAAGACCAACATTTAACCTAGGTTTGCAAAGCTTCCCCCAACCCAGAGCCTCTTTCTATGCCAAATTGTGGTCACAGTCATTTTTTTTTCTTTTCCCAAATGCATTTTTAAAAATTCACCTGGCAAACCGTCCAAAAGCAGCAGACGAAAAGGGCCAAATAAAACCTTCGGCCACCGCAATAGGCGACGAAGCGCAGCGACCCTCCTGTAACGCAGGGGGCGGAAACGTTCAAAGCCGCCCAGCTTTCCCGCATGGCCATACAGCGATGGAGACAGATACGCCCCAAAAGGTTGGGGACCTCTGGACTAGATTGAGACCTTGAAATAATATCCAGGAACAAAATTATGGTTAATCACTTCTGCACCGTCGCCAAAGCCGTAGCAGATGACAGCATTCACGTTTAAGAAGAAGAGAAAACAAAAGGGATTCAGGCATCAGCTTTTGAGGACTCCTGTTTAAGCAGCCCATGACACATTAGTTCAGAGGTCTCCAACCTTTTAGGCACCAGGGACCAGTTCCGTGGAGAGAGGTTTTTCCGCGGACCGGAGGAGGTGTGGTTTTGTGTGCTGCTTGCATCCCGAGGATGGGGTTTTGCTTGTTTGTGCGGACCGGTTGCTGGCGTGCCGTGGCCCGGTACCGGTCCACAGACCGGGGGTTGGGGACCCCTGCATTAGTTAGTCTTTAAGGTGGAGGCATGTTCCCCTGAATGTGGGATTCAATTGCAAAACAGGTCATTCTCATAAACAAATACCTTCTCAATTGATTTGCATTTTGATTTGCATTGCTTCTCAAGTAAAGGAATGGGGGGGAAAACATGATCTCTGTGCGCATGCTTCCTAGATGTCAGATGGTTAACATGTTGTGGGGACACTATCACGTCAGCTTTCAAATCAATCAATCAATCAATCAATCAATCAGAATAGAGCTGGAAGAATAGAATCGAATAGAATCGAATAGAATCGAATAGAATCGAATAGAATCGAATAGAGCTGGAAGGGACCTTGGAGGTCTTCTAGTCCAGCCCCCTGCTCAAGCAGGAGAACCTATACCATTTCAGACAAGTGACTGTCCAGTCTCCTCTTAAAGGCCTCCAGTGATGGAGCGCCCACGAGTGGCTAAAGTTGAAGTCCATACATCTTAGAGTAGCTAAGGTTGAGAAATGCTGGGCTGCTAAGTTTGTACAAATCAGTCCAAACATTAAGCCACAGCATGTCACTGGCAGGGAGAACATTTGCTGAGTCTTGAAAAACACGCCAACCCCCCCCCCCCCCCCCCCGCAAGATGAGATTGTGATAAAGCAGCCATCACCGTGGTTTGCATTGCGTTCAGAGAAGTCTTGGTCTGAACAAATGGGATATAAGGATTGAGGATTGAGGAGTGGGCTTCTCTCTCCCTTAGGACCAGAGGTCATCTAATTAATGAAGTGGAACTTTGAAAAAGTCAGAGGAGATACAGAAGGAAGGATTTTTAAACAATACGTAAGTCAACTCTGGAGCTCAGTGCAAAATTCAGAGCCGGATAACAGCTTGATTGGCTTTCAAAAAAGATTTGAACAATTCATGGAAGTCTCAAGGATTCATGGTTACAGGTAGTCATTGACTTACAACCACAACTTTAATAATAATAATAATAATAATAATAATAATAATAATAATAATAATAATAATAATAATAATAATAATAATAATAATAATAATAATAATAATAATAATAATAGTAGTAGTAGTAGTTAGAAGGGACCTTAGAGGTCATCTAATCCAGGGCTTTTCAACCTTTTCACCGATTGTACCACTTTTAGGATATGGCAATATTCGATTACCACCTAGCAAGGTGTCAAAAACTTGATGACCAAAAAAAAAACCCCTGTTCAAAAGTTTGCAATTGCACTGAAATGACTTATGACATTTTCACACTTATGACCATTGCAGCATGTCCAGGTCATGTGATTTATATTGGGATGCTTGGCAACTGATTCATATTTATGATGGTCACAGTGTTCCCAGGGTCATGTGATCCCCTTTTGCAAACCTTTTGACAAGTAAAGTCAATGGCAGGGCTGCTGGTGGCCAAGTGCTAAGGCAGGACTTCCCTCCCTCCCTCCTTCCCTGCCTCCCTCTTTCTCATGCCCACCTCCTTCTGAAGGAAGAATTTGAAACCCCTCCCCCCATATTTTTTCTCTTCCACATATTCATCAAACAAGGAAAAGCCTCCAGAAACAGAAAAGACAAACTGCTGAGTGAACTAGCTTAAAAAGGCACATTCCCCTTTAAGAATTAGCTACTGGCTAGAAAGGAAAGTAAGGAAGAAAAAAAAATGTAGTAAGTATTGGCTGCCGGCTAAGGCAGCCTCCCCAAATGGCTCCATTCATAAGTAAAAGAATCTACAGGCAAAATCAATTCAGGAGAAAAATACTTCAAAATCCCTTGCAGCAAAACTTACAGCTAACAATAGCAGAGCAATAGAAGCTAACATCAGCCATCAGCCAAATAGAAATTGCCAAACACTCCTTAAGAACACAAAGTCCACATTGCACAAATCCCAGAACTTCAAAGTCACAAAAGCACATAAGAATCCTTCCACTCTCCATCTCCTCCCTCTTTCTCATGGGGGAGGGTGAGCCAGAACTGAGCCTGGGCCCTTTGTCTCTCCCCAGCCACTGCAGCTCCAGAGGACTCTCTCACTGTAAGTCCTTGCCTGCGCTGGCTCTTTCCCTCCCCCACTACACTTGGCTAGGCAGGGCTGCGTACCACCTGCCACTTGTTAATGTACCACAAGTGGTACGAGTACCACAGGTTGAAAAGCCCTGATCTAATCCACCCCCCTGCTCAGGCAGGAAAGCCTATACCATTTCAGACAAGTGGCTGTCCAGTCTCTTCTTAAAAGCTTGGCAACTGGCTTGTACTTATGACGGTTGCAGTGTCCCGGGGTCACGTGATCCCCTTTTGCGACCATCTGACTATCACAGTCAATGGGGGAAGCCAGATTCATTTAACAGCTGCGTTAATAACTGAACAACTGCTGCAATTCACTTAACAACTGTGGCAAGAAAGGTCATAAAACGGGACAAAATTCAGTGAACAAATGTCTCACTTAGCGACAGAAACGTTGGGCTCAGTTAGGGTCATAAGTTGAGGATTGCCTGTATCTGCATTGGTGAGGCATTTACACATTGCCAGCACCAATGCATTTCATGACGGCTTTCTTAGGTTAATAATAATAATAATGTTGGAAGGGACCTTGGAGGTCATCTAGTCCAACCCCCTGCTCAGGCAGGAAAGCCTATACCATTTCAGACAAATGGCTCTCCAGTCTCTTCTTAAAAGCTTCCAGTGTTGGAGCATTCACAGCTTCTGGAGGCAGGTTGAGCCCAAATTTTCTGTTGCTAAGTGAGACAGTTGTTAAGTGAACTTTGCCCCATTATACAACCTTTGTTGCCACAATTGTTAAGTGAATCCCTGCAGTTGTTAAGTTGGTAGCCTGGTTGTGAAGCGAATCTGGCTTCCCCCATTGACTTTGCTTCTCAGAGGGTCGCAAAAGGGGATCACGTGACCCCGGGACACACTGCAACCGTCATAAATACAAGTCAGTTGCCAAGCGCCTGAATTTTGACCACGTGACCAGGGGGATGCTGCAAGGGTTGTAAGTGTGAAAACTGGTCATAAGTCACTTTTTCAGTGCCGTTGTAACTTTGAACAGTCACTAAATGAACTGTTGTAAGCCCATGACTACCTGGTACAGGTAACCCTCAACTTTCAATGAGAAAAATCTGTCATTAAGCGGTGCAGTCATGAAGCGAGGCATCACGTGGCCGCATCTGAATTTCAAACCTTTTTTTGCCATGGCTGTTCAATGAATCCCTGTGGTCGTTAAGCGAGACATCACACGACCGCAACTTGAGATCTTCCCAGCTGGCTTCCCCCATTGATTTTGCTTGTCGGAAGCTGGCTGGGAGAGTTACAAATGGCGATCACGTGACCAGGGGAAACTGCAACTGTCGGAAATGGGGGACTGTTGCAAAACACCTGAATCCTGATCACGTAATTGAGGCTGCAAAGATCGTAAGTGTGATGAGGATAGGTCATAAGACACTTTTTTTCCAATAAATGACTGGTCATTAAGTGAGGACTATCTATATCAGACATGTCAAACACAAGGCCCGGGGGCCGGATGCGGCCCGCGACGTGGTTTCATGTGGCCCGCGAAGCTATCCTGAAAACAGTGAGGGAATGGCCCCCGCTGCCTTGGCCCCGGCCCAGGCCGCCCGGGAGCCAATGTACAATTTTGTGGTGGCCATCTATGCTGAAACGCATTCAGTCTTAGCTCCACAAGGCCGTCTGGAAACAGCAAGGGACCGGCCCCTGCCACGTTGGCCCCGCCCCCTGGGCACGTGCTGGGGAGGTGTCACCCTTTGTGAGGAATGAAGAAATGCACCATCGCCTGGTAGTGGCCAGCAAATGGCCCTCGCCTACTTCACATATCCGGCTTGATGGGCTCTGGGGGAGGGGTTTCAGCAGGCTCTTCCAGTGGCCCATGCCTTGGCGCTTGCCCTGGTCCCACCCCCTTCTGCCAGAAACCCTCAGATCTGTCCCACTCCTGCCCAGGCCCCCACAGGCACCCTTGACGCGAACGATGTAGAGCTGGCCATGCCCACGCAGTAGGCCACACCCACTCCAGCCACGCCCACCCAATAGGCCATGCCCACCCTGGCCACACCTACCCGGCCCCCTGAGGGCAACCACAATGCTGATGTGGCCCTCAATGAAATTGAGTTTGACACCCCTGATCTATATGGATAAACACTTGGAATACTGCATCCAGTTTTGGTCACCATGATATAAAAAAAGATGTTGAGACTCTGGAAAGAGTGCAGAGAAGAGCAACAAAGATGATCAGGGGACTGGAAGCTAAAACATACCAAGAATGGTTGCTGGAATTGGGTATGTCTAGTTTAATGAAGAGAAGGACGAGGGGGGACATGATGGCAGTGTTCCAATATCTCAGGGGCTGCCACAAAGAAGAGGGAGTCAAGCTATTCTCCAAAGCAGAGGTCCCCAACCTTTTGGGCACCAAGGACCGGTTCCATGGAGAGAGGTTTTTCCGCGGACCGGAGAGTGTGTGGTTTTGTGTGCTGCCTGCATCTCGGGGCTATGGGGCTATGCTTGTTTGTGCGACCCGGTTGCTGGCATGCCGCGGCCCGGGGGTTGGGGACCCCTGCTCCAAAGCACCTGAAAGCAGGACAAGAAGGAACGGATGGAAACTAACCAAAGAGAGAAGCAACCTGGAACTAAGGAGAAACTTCCTGACAGTGAGAACATCAATCAGTGGAACGACCTGCCTCCAGAAGTTGTGGGTGCTCCCACACTGGAGGTTTTTAAGAAGAGATTGTCTGAAATGGTGTAGGGTTTCCTGCTTGAGCAGGGGGGCTGGACTAGAAGACCTCCGAGGTCCCTTCCGACTCTGTCGTTCTGTTACTTCTTTTGACTTCTGCAGGGCATCAGGTTGTAAAACTGCCCAGGCAAAAAGCTGTGTGGTGCCCGTTTTTTCTCTTCTAACATGCAGACTCTTCGCACAAGAGTGGACACAACTCCCACTCGCCATCGTATCTGACACAGCAGCTCTTCTTCCTCCGCTGAAAATTTAATGCGAGGGGGATTGAAAGCATTTCTAAGACTTTCCCCGTCGATTTTTGTTGCAATCCGTTCCTATTATCGATTTCCCGTTTAGGTTTTGTTCACGGTCATCAAGAATCCGAGCAGCGTTGAGCTGCCTTTAAAGATGGTTTGTTGAGCAAGGCATAGTAGACCGAGCCAGAACACACGCGGCTGTGTTTCACAAATCCAGCAGGCTCAGCCCAAACTGAGCATTCCCATATCCAGCTGGCATGGGTGTGAATCCCACACAGTTGTGTACGTTTTTAAAGACTCGGTAAGAGAGCTGTACAAGAACACAATCGGTTACCTTACAAGAATGCAGCAATCACCCAACTATGGGTAATCCTTGAATTATGATGACGATTGGAACCAGAATTCCTGTTACTAAGCAAGGCGATAGTTAAGTGAGTCACGCCCAATTTTAGGACCTTTTTTTTTTTGCCGTGGTTCTTAAGCAAATCACTGCAGTTGTTAAATGAATCAGGCAGTTGTTAAGCGAATCCAATTTCCTTTATTGACTTTGCTTGTCAGAAAATGGCTGGAAGGGTTGCCAATGGCGATTACCTGACAACAGGATGCTGCAACCATGGTATGTAAACATAAGCCGGTTACCAAATGCCCGAATTTTGGCCACGTGGCTATGGGGAATGCTACAACAGTGGTAAGGGTGAGGACCGGTCATAAGTCACTTTTTTCAGTGCTGTCGTAAGATCAAATGGTTGCTAAACTAATGGTTCTAATTCGAGGACTAACCTGTATTAATGTGGTGTATCTATCCGTGTAAATATACACATACACACATTTCTCTGGAATTCTGGATCTGACTGCACTGGCCTAATCCTGAACCAGGCCAGCAAAAAGCCACGGAGGTCACGTCTCCCATTTGCTTACAGTCAACCGTGGTGGGTTTTTCTGTGGCTTAGCCTGTGTCATCAAATCATCTTCCAATACCTTGTGCGTATGCAAGAAAAGCAATTTGTTCCAAAACCTGCAGAAATGTGTCGTGTGAATGGAGCCACTAGGCAGAATACATCCTGAAGGTTTGGTCAGGTCCAAAAAAAAGGTCCAATCCCATTTAGGTTGTTTCAGTCCAGTTTAGCCTTTATCTTAGTGCACTGAACCCAGGAGTCTCTTCACACAGAGGTCCCCAATCTTTTGGGGCACCAGGGACCGGTTCCGTGGAGAAAGGTTTTTCCACAGACCAGAGAGTGCGTGGTTTTGTGTGCTGCCTGCATCCCGCGGATGGGGCTTTGCTTGTTTGTGCCGACCGGTTGCTGGCATGCCACGGCCCGGTACCGGTCCACGGACCGGGGGTTGGGGACCCCTGTCTCAACACATCAGTTTTTACCCCATTACTGGCTGGGTATTCCTCCCCAGTGCACTGGATTTTGACAGGTTTACGGACACACCATCCGTAGTTGCTCAAAATGCAGCTTCCCCAGTGGGATCTAAGTTCCTGCAAATATACTTAACAGGGACCAGTTTCGGGCTAGGACTGCAGTGCTGGTTCCTGGCAGCGAATCCTGTTGAAATCAACTGGAATTAGTTGGGCAGGGCTGCGAATCTGATCAGCTGTCCCATTGCTCTAATTAGATGCAAGAGATTTAAGAACACGGGGACGCTGCCTGCGCTCGTGCGAATGTCATTCTTCACTCCTCCCCCCCCCCTTGCAAGATCGCTCTCATTTCAATCCGCACGTTTTCTTCCCTCCCTAGTTTAGGGAAAGCGGTTGTATTTCCCCGGCATGCTGAAAATTTACACGCCAGGGCTGTGGGCAAGGCAGGTGCTGTTTTGTGTAAGTTGGTTCAATGCCGGATCAAAGGAAGCAACTCTAGCTTAAAACGACAGTCACCTTCACGGCAATCGGAGACTCCACTAAACGGGGAAGGAATCCTTCACTTTTTTTTTGCTCCTTTGGGGGAAAAAAAAAAAGGAGGATTCGGTCCTGCAAAGCAGCAGAAGCAGCAGTTCGACCGGTAAATCTCTCCCTGTTAATCCTTCCGCCGAATTAGACAAGGGCAATCTTGGCTCCCCTTCGGAGAAACCGGATCAGGCGCCGGTTTGAGTCTCGATGCACCTTGCAGGGCATTGAAAATAATGGCAAGACGGGGAGGGGGTTTTCTCGTTCCATTTTGTCAAGCCCTCTTTTTCAAGGGGTGTGAAAGGACGCGCTGTCACCCCCCCCCCCAAATTCTCCCCCGCTTTGAGGCGACCCCACGAACTCCAGAGAAGTCCAGGCCGAGCAGAGAGGGAGACCGAGGGTGGCTTTCATCCAATATGGGGAGGGGGCGTCGAGATGGCCGCTTTTCCACCCATCCACCTGAACCGAAGGGGGAAAACTGACCGCCGCACCTGCTCACACAAAGCCCACTCACAAAGATTGCACCGCATCTCCAAAGCCCATTTCCCCACCTTGAGCGGCGGATTTTTCCCCCCCCTCTAAGGACGGCCCCCTCCCCAGATCCGTTGGGCTATATAGGTTTTTCACCATCCCCGGCTGGAGGTCGCGGAGCATGGGAAGGGGAGTCCAGAGGATCCCGCTGGTTAGGTTGGAGTAGTCTAGTCTCCTCCTCCGCCTTCATCCTCCTCCTCCTCTTTACACACATACACACACAAACACATCTGGCACCCCCTCCCCACCCCGGCCTTTTGTTCCGTCTCCTTTTGTCGTGGTTCCGCCACCTCCCTCCGTCTCGCAGCGCTGGAACCGCCTAAGATGCGCGCTGCAACTTGCAGGCGATGGAAAGCGCCGCTTCAGCAGACGATTCGCGAGGAAACGGATCTCCACGGATCCGCGGATCGGAGATCTCAAGTCGTTCCTCCCTCTCCCACCTCCCCCCCCCCCCCCATCCCGGTTTCACGCGCGATCCTCTCCTTTTGACCCAGGCGGCCGGGAGTAATCCCGGGTTGCAGCCCCCGAAAAGCAGCAGGCAGAGCCGGGACGCATCCCCACGACCCTTACCGGCACACGCCTCCTTACCCTCCATCTCCTTGCCGTCGCCGCAGTTCATGCTTAGCCCGCGCGCATCGCCTCCCTCCGTCCGCGTCCGGCTGGCGAGCGAAATCCGGCGGAGCGAGCGGGCGGAGAAGGACGGGCGGCTGGCGGTGTCTTTCCGACGACCGCCCGGCGCCCCAGACGTCCGTAGGGGGCGGGGCAGGAGGGGGCGGGGGCGGCCACTCGCCTCGGCGGAGTTGGGCGGACTCGGACCGAGCCAGGCGCGCCGGGGCTGCCAGCCGCCCTCCGCCGCCTCCTCCTCCTCCCGGCTTCCAGCTCTTAAGCCCCGCGCCGGAGAGGCCGCCCCGCCGCCGCCCGCATCCCCGCAAGGTCACCCCGCAGCCTCGGCTTTGTTTCGGCCCCCGCCGCCGCCGCATCCGAGCGGCCAGCAAGGCGCATTCGCCGCCCTATGTTGAGCGGGGAAGGGCCGCCGCCGCCGCCTTCTCCCGCGGCCGCTGGCGGAGCAAAGGCCGGACCCGGCAGGTTGGGCGCCGGCTTGCAGCTCTGCTCCAGCGGGAGACGCCGGGGCGGTGGCCGGGCAAGGCGAGCAGAGAGCGGCGTCCCCCCCCCCATCCCGAGCGGGCCTGCAACCTGCGCCTGGGGAAGGGGAGGCAGGCAGGGCTGGCTCACCGCCTGGCCGCTTCTCTCTCCGCGGCAGTTCCGGCCCGGAAAGGCGCCCCCTGCCTGGGTGCCGGAGCCTAGTTGCCGCCCTGCCGCCATGGCTCCCTCCGCGGCCTCGCCCTCCGCCTCCCCTCCTCGCCCGGGCTGGTTTCGGCGGTCGGCCGCGTCTTCCGCCCTTTCGCCTTCCGGGAGGCGAACCTGGGTCTCGCTGCGCCGCGGCCGCCTTCGGCGATCGCGCCTCTGCGGGCGTCCTGGCCAGGCGCTGGGGCGGAGGGGAGCGGGGTGGCTCTCTGGGTCAGCCGGGGGCCCTCTTGACTCGCGAGTAAGCCTCCGCCCGCTGCTTCGGCCAGGTGGGGAGCTGGTAGTTTCGGGTGTCGTGGGAATCCGCCCTTTCTTAGCCTGGGTTCATATGGCCGGGTGACAGGAAGACGGGGCGTTGGGGGTTTGTATGAGCCCACGGGAAAGCTTTGGCCAATGGGGGTTACCTCTGTAAAGTGGGGTATCCTAGGACCCTTAATCCCCAGCCAGCACTGGAACAAGTCCCAGATGTCTGAAGGGCAAGAAGGTAAAAGCCTGCTATAAAGAGATAAATTGTGTGTTCTAAGAACAGGGCAGTACAGTTGGTTTTTTTCCCCCCACGGTTAGACCCATTTTTTATTTTTTCCTCGTCTTTTTCTTTGTTCTCTTTGCTCTCCCCCCCCCCTTTTCTTAACTTTTCAGGCGAGATTTCCAGGTGGCCTCTTGTCCAAATACTAACCATGGTTGTAAGAATGTCCACAAGGTGAACTAGGTGCTGCCACCTAGCTTCAGATACAGAGATCTCTAGTGTTAACAAAACAGGCCCCCAAGTACTGTAGTAGTGCGGTGTTTCTTAACCTTGCCCACTTTAAAAAGTGTGGACTTCAATTCCCAGAATTCCCCAGCCAGCAATGCTCACAGGAGAATGTAACCTTAAAGCAGGGGTCTTCCAACTCGGCCCTTTTATGACTTGTAGCTGGCTGAGGAATTCTGGGACTTGAAGTCCACAAGTCATAAAAGGGCCAAGTTTGAAAACCCCTGGTCTAGTGGTTAGAGAGCCAGTTTGGTCTAGTAGTTCAGGTATCACGCTAGAAACTGGGAGACCGCGAGTTCAAATCCTCCCCTAAGTTAGGCATGAAAGCCGGGTGGGGGGAGTTTGGGCCAGTCACTGACTCTCAGCTCAACCCACCTCACAGGGTTGTTGTGAGGAAAAGAGGAGGAGGAGGAGGAGGACGGACAATATTAGCTATGTTGGCTGCCTTGAATTATTTATCAAAATAATAAAGGCGGGATACGTAGTAAAAGTAATAAGTAAGTAAATTAAAACGCAGGTAAATAAATAAATAAATAAAATGCAGCTGCGTTTTCAAGCCACCCCAAGCTGGTGCTACGTTCATGTCTTGACATGCTTCAAATCACCTTTGGGAAAGAGAAGCACTGAGCAGACCTACTTTTAAATATCACCACTTGTCTGGAGCAAAAGTATACCTCCCTTCTAGCTTTGTTGTTCTTTCTGTCTTAGGTTGCGATTTGTGGTTCGTGAAGCTCACCTTCCATGTATTTTATTTTATTTTAAATCCCTATGAAGTTGTTGACTAGTTGACTCGTTCCTCCCGTCGAATCTCTCCTGTTCCAACAGGTAGTTTTCTACCATTGCTCTGTGGCAAGTGTGTCTCAACGTTGACAGTTTGAAGAGGTGTGGGCTTCAGATTGCCAAGGTTGAGAAACTGCTTTCTGGTTGTGATGGATGACACAACACAGGAGGATCCTAACGCTGTCAAAACCGAAACCTTCGAATTGAGATTCCTTTCCCTTCCAGTTTATTAGTAGACGTTCACGGCCCAGGAAGGAATTTGTAGACTGGGTAGGGAAATTCAGGAGGATTGCAGATCACACATACACACATACAGGTAGTCCTCGACTTATGAGCACAAGAGGGATCGGAATTTCCATTGCTAAGCAAGGTGGGTTTTTTAGTGAGTCACGCCCAATTTTATAAACCTTTTTTTTTTTTTTGCCAGGGCTGTTAAGCAAATCTCTGCGGTTGTTAAGTGAATCAAATGGTCATTAAGAAAGTAATCCAAGAGAGAAGCAATCTAGAACTAAGGAGAAATTTCCTGACAGAACAATTAACCAGTGGAACAACCTGCCTCCGGAAGCTGTGAAGGCTCCAACACTGGAAGTTTTTAAGAAGAGACTGGACAGCCATTTGTCTGAAATGGTATAGGGTTTCCTGCAGGGGGCAGGGGGTTGGACTAGATGACCTCCAAGGTCCCTTCAAACTTCTTCTTCTTCTTCTTCTTTCTCCTCCTCCTCCTCCTCCTCCTTCTCCTCCTCCTCAATATTATTATTATTATTATTGTTGTTATTATTATTATTGTTATTATTATTATTAATCATCGCACAGTCAGCCAGATGTTCAGACTGGATTTGGCATTTTTGTCTACCTATCGAGTCCTTCCCGAGGACCTGGGATAGGCAGATGTGGATGTTTGACGGTATTACAGATATCGTCGCAGGATGGAAGCAGTTCCTAGTAAGGCCGCCTTTTGCAATTGACTAATGGCGGATTTGTCAATGCCAATGGTGTTCAAGTGGTGCTCCAGTTGTTTTGGGATTGCACACAAGGCCCCCTATTATTGTTGGTACTACCCTTGCTTGCCTTTGCCACAGTCTTTCTATTTCTATTTGTAGGTCTTTGTATTTTGTTATCTTCTCCAGTTCTTTCTCGTCTATTCTGCTGTCTCCAGGCACTGCCACGTCCACTATCCAGACTTTTTTGTCTTTCTTATCGACAGTTGTTAAGTCCGGGGTGTTACGTTGCAGGTGCTTGTCTGTTTGAATTCTGAAGTCCCAGAGCAGTTTAATTTTTATTATTATTATTATTATTATTATTATTATTATTATTATTATTATTATTATTATTATTATTATTATTATTATTATTATTATTATTATTATTATTATTATTATTATTATTATTATTATTATGTGAATCCGGCTTTCCTCATTGACTTTGCTTATCAAAAAGCAGGTAGGAATGTCGCAGATGGTGATCACCTGACCCCAGGATGCTGCAACTGTTGTAAATCATTGCCAGTGGCCACGTGCCTCAATTTTGATCATGTAACCATGAGGGTGGTGCGACAGCGGTTCGTGTGAGGACCAAGTAGAAGTCATTTTTTTCCAGTGCTTTTGTAACTTTGAACAGTTGCTCAACAAATGGTTGCATGTTTAGGAATACCTCTGCACACTTGTAAAGCTGCAGTGCAATTGCAAGGCATCAATGTCTTAAGTGATCATCCTATTTCCTTCCTTGAATTTGGAGCTTCACTTACTCCAGCATCCAATTTCCAGATTTTGCCGGTAGAAACCCACCACCTTTGAAATTCTGATTTAATATTCCTCAACCTTGCCGAGTGGGCCCCCCCCCCAAACCTCACTTGCTATTCTAAGGAAAGGAAATTAACTCTCCACCCACTTTCTCTGCAGGTGCACAGCCCGAGTTTTTATGCACAAGCACAGCCCGCATTTAGACAGCGCGGTTAAATGGAGCATTTAGAGTGTGGGGTTTTGCTTTGTGGCCAACCGTTTTAAAGCTATAGACACGTTGGACCGAAACACTTTTAATTCTCAGCCAGTCTGGCTGGAAGGAGGGATGTCTGAACATCTGGCAAGACTTCAGCTGGAAAGCAGCATAAGTAGAAACACACAGGCTGAATTTGGGAGATGTTCCCCTGGTGGGTGTGTTCAGTCTAGCTAACAGAAGCTGCCTGTTTCCAGCAGCGTGATCTTGGGGGAACGTCAAGAGGTGCACAAAAAGGGTGTGGGCTGCTTGGGGTATTTTAGCCTCAATTTCTAAACTCCTTCCTGCAGATCACCTTGAGAAATCGGGGTGCCTCCCCCACACAGCACAGAGGTGAACTGAAAATAGTTCCAGACTTCTTCCTTCTCCCCATCCAGGTTTGCGGGTTGCACATTTGCAGAGATAATTTTTGTGTGCTTCATGGAATTCTGTCCAGTTTACAGAGAGTCCTTGACTCAACAACCATTCGTTTGGTAACCATTTGCAGTTACAATGGGACGGAATAAAATGACTTAAGAGCTGGTCCTCGCACTTACGTCCATCACAGCATTCCCATGGTCACATCCCTGAAACAGGGGCGCTTGGAAACCATCATGTATTTACGACGGCTGCAGTGTCCCGACGGTTACGTGACTGTGCCAGCTGGCTTCCGAAAAGCAAAGTCAATGGAGGAAGCCGGATTCATTTAACGACCTCATGACTCACTGAACAACGGGTAACGCTTCTCTTAACAATCCATGGCCAAAAAGATAAAATTGTGTGCGACTCGCTCAAGAATGGCTTTGGCTTACCAGCAATTGAAATCCTGATCTCAAATGTGGTCATAAACCAAGGACTAAATGTAACGCTTTTGGGGTATTAATTCACACCTGCAAAGGCTTGGACTGAAACATGTGGCTGAGAGGGGAAGGGGGGGGAGGCTATCCGAAAAGGGGAGCCAAAAGCAGGCAGCTCAGGGGATTCTTACTTGCCCCGTCTTCACATGTGCTTGTAGTCCTCGGCTTACAACAGTTCATTTAGTTACAACGGCAGTGAAAAAAAGTGACATCCCCCGAGCTGCATGTTTTTCACAGTTATCACCTTTGCAGCATCCTTATAGTCACGTGATCAAAATGCAGATATTTGGCAACTAGTTCCTATTTATGACGGTCGCAGCGTCCCGGGGTGTGTGTGTCACGTGATCCCCTTTTGTGATCTTCTGACAAGCAAAGTCAATGGGGGGAAGCCAGATTCACTTAACAACCGGGTTATTAACTTATCAACTGCAGCGATTCGCTGAACAACAATGACAAGAAATGTCGTAGAATAGAGCAAAACTCACTTAACAAATGTCTCACTTAACAATGGAAATGTTGGGCTGAATTGTGGTCGTAACTCGAGGACTACCTGCCAGGCATCACGTGCAGCGCTTGAGAGGGAGGGCAGAGAACTCGGTGCCAACAACAAATGACGGCGTGCCAGGATATTGCAAAAGGTTTCTAGGCAAACCCACAAGCATACCAGGGGTAGGCCACCTTGGCTCTTTTATGACTCGTGGACTTCAACTCCCAGAATTCCTGAGTCAGCATGGCTCAGCTTGGAAACCTCTCCCTTTTCCCTCAGCATGGCTGGCTCAGGAATTCTGGGAGTTGAAGTCCACAAGTCATAAAAGAGCCAAGGTTGCCTACCCCTGGATACAGTATGCCAACAAATCCTGCTGTGGGAAGGGAAGCCATTTCGATCGATCAATTCCCCCCCCCCCCCAATATGAAGTTGATGACAATTTTGTGCATTTAAACAAAAAAACAATCATAGTCCCTTTGAGAGCCTAGCATGTACCATGAGGGGAGAAGATGTCAGATTAGGAGTGGGGGGATGCAGATTCAAATCCTCCACTAAAGAACATCACTGAGTGTCTTTTGCCCAGTTGTGTTCGCTCTACCTGTGTCAGTCAACCTGCCTCACAGGGTTGTGGTGGAGACAACATTTGAAGAGAGTAACGTAACAGAATAAGTTGAAAGGGAGCTTGGAGGTCTTCTAGTCCAACCCCCTGCTCAAGCAGCGGATCCTATACTATTCTGGATAAATGGTTGTCCAATCTCTTCTTGAAAACCTTCAATGTTGGAGCACCCACAACTTCTGGAGGCAAGTCGTTCCACTGGTTTATTATTCTAACTATCAAGAAATAAGATAAGATAACCTTTATTGTCATTTTTTTTACTGTGGGCACAACGGCACACATCAAAAATGAAATTTTGTTGCCCGCTCTCAAAGTGAAACACATACATGACACACACCTAAACATACTATATACAACATATGAATAGACTCACACCCCTACATATACCTTAGTTGTAGGTTAGTTCTGTCCTTGATTATTCCCATCCGTTGCTTCTTATCCTGCCTTCAGGTGCATTGGAGAATAGGTTGACCCCCTCTTCTTTGTGGCAAGGGATCATAAGATCAGTGGTCCCCAACCTCTGGGCAGTGAGGGGTTTGCAAACAAGCTGCAGAAACGGCCAGTGAGCGCATGCGTGCGCATCCTCACTTGCGCGAGCAGCAGGTGAGTGCGCCCGCGCTCCGTTTGAGTGCCTGCCACTCACACAAATGGAGCTGCGCACATATGCTTGCTGGCACAGAATCATGCCCTCTCCATCCCCCCCCCCCCCGGGGTCAGTCCACAAAGCCGGAAACGGGGAACTCTGCCTTAAGATGCCTCCAGAAATCGTGGGTGTCCCATCACTCGAGATTTTTAAAAAGAGGCTAGACAGTCACCTGTCTGAGATGGTGTAGGTTCTCCTGCTTGAGCAGGGGGCTGGACTAGAAGACCTCCAAGGTGCCTTCCAGCTCTATTCTATTATTATTATATTGGAACCCTGCCATCATGTCACTCTTCTCAGTGCCATTGTAATTTCGAATAGTCACTAAACGAATGGTTGTAAGTTGAGGACTACTTGCACGGTCTGAGTGGGAGGATAGAAAACCAACAGAGATGTTGAGACTCTAGAAAGAGTGCAGAGAAGAGCAACAAAGATGATCAGGGGACTGGAGGCTAAAACATACAAGGAACGGTTGCTGGAATTGGGTATGTCTAGTTTAATGAAGAGAAGGACGAGGGGGGACATGATAGCAGTCTTCCAGTATCTCAGGGGCTGCCACAAAAAAGAGGGAGTCAAGCTATTCTCCAAAGCACCTGAAGGCAGGACAAGAAGCAACGGATGGAAACTAACCAAAGAGAGTAGCAACCTGGAACTAAGGAGAAACTTCCTGACAGTGAGGACAATTAACCAGTGGAACAACCTGCCTCCAGAAGCTGTGAATGCTTCAACACTGGAAGTCTTTAAGAAGAGATTGGACAGCCATTTGTCTGAAATGGTATAAGGCTTCCTGCCTGAGCAGGGGGTTGGACTAGATGACCTCCAAGGTCCCTTCCAACTTTATTGTTGTTATTGTTAGATAAATGAAAAGAAATAAACCACAGAAGGAGGGAGGATCCAGTTCTTTATAACCAAAGTGAGTCACCTTTCCTTTTACCTCCATTCTGCACTTTCTCCCTTGTGAATTTTCACCTGGGCCGTCACTTACGGTTTTAGATCTTAGGAGAAAAGCGAAGAAAGAAGAGAAGTAAACACAAAGAACCAGACTGACAGGCTGGGGAGAAACGTCTTTGCTGTGCTACATTTGTCCACCTTTTAATTAATTGTGTATATTGCCTCCCCCACCCACATTTCATAACTTTTAATGCACGGCTTTGCTCTGAGCGTTTTTCCTGATGAGGGGAGGGGCTGTGTTCGTACATCCTAGTAGTTAATGATTTACAGGCAGTCCTCGACATAACGACTGTCCTGGAGTTTCCTCATGACAGCCTTACGTTGTGACAGTTGTAAATTGGGTTGGCCAGGCAGCCGGTCTGATTTTTACCACCTTTTTTCTGGTTGTAAAAGGAAGGCTGCAGTCGTTAAGTGAATCCATTAGGTGGTTTCCAGCATATAGCTGCAAACGGCTATAAAGGCAGCCATTTTGTTGCTGAGCACCTGAGGTGTGATCACATGACCATGGGGGGGAGGGGGAAGACAGGGATGACTGACAGAACTACGGAACCAGGTTGAAAACTTCTTTTTGCAGGTAGATCACAACTTCGAACAGTAACTCACCGACTAGTCGTAAGTCGAGGACTACCTGTAGCACGATAATTCTCAAATTTGGTAACACGTGAAAATGTGTGGACTTCCAACTCCCAGAATTCTCCAGCCAGCATGGGAATTGAAGTCCACCTGTCTTACAGTTGCCAAGCTTGAGAAAACATGCAATTAATCCATTGTTGAGGTTCCCCCCCCCCTGCATCCTCTATAATGGGGGTCTTCAAACTAGGCCCTTTTATGACTCGTGGACTTCAACTCCCAGAATTCCTCAGCCAGCTTGCCTGGCTGAGGAATTCTGGGAGTTGAAGTCCACGAGTCATAAAAGGGCCTAGTTTGAAGACCCCTGCTCTATAACCTAAATGCTGATTAGAGGCAGTCCTTGACTTACAATCCATTCATTTAGTGACTGTTCAAAGTTATAGGGGCACTGCAAAGAATGTGACTTTTGATCAATTTTGTTCACGCTTACGACCGCAGCATCCCCCGGGGTCACGTGACCAAATTTTGGACTCCCTTAACAAGTGTGGCAAGGAAGGGTCGTAAAATGGGGCAAAAATTCACTTAGCGGCCTTGTTTAGCAACAGAATCAGGCGTTGGTGGAGTCAAAGGAGGGGGTCCTCCTTTCCTGCCCTTTGCATTAGGACCCTGAATTCATTTCGGACCCAGCACCAACTGGCCCCGGGACTTTTAGCAGGGCAGGAAAAAAAACTTCCAGAATTGCATCTGGGGAAAAAGGGCCTCAATGCTGTATCCGCGTCAATTCAGCGAACGTATCGGTGGGGTCTTTATTTATCTTTATTTTCAGATGCTCCGGCCTAATTTTTCCTCCCTGCAGTCCGAAAAAAAAAAGCCTGGTGGCTTTTTGCCAGTTTCTCTGCACTCGCCAGTTTCACTCCCTTCCCTCTCCTTAAAGTCATTAGGGGTGATTGCCTAACAGCTGTTCAGTTTCAGTTGCCCAATCAGGGTGGGACTGCCTCACCCTCTCTAGGGCTATTTCTGTCCTCCTCTCTTCCTGTGTTTTTAGTCACAGGACTTGAACTCAGGACAGAACCAAGTTATGCCAAAGATGCTTTTTTTCACAAGGCAACTGGACTTTCTTGTTTTTTTTTTCCTTTGGAGACGTTTGGCTTCTCGTCCAAGAAGCTTCTTCGGCTCTGACTGGATGATGGGGAATGGAAAGATTTATACTCCTGCATTCTTTCCATCCCCCACCATCCAGTCAGAGCTGAAGAAGCTCATTTTACTGACCTCGGAAGGATGGAAGGCCGAGTCAACCCTGAGCCGGTCAGGATCGAACTCCAGACTGTGGGCAGAGTCAGCCTGCAATACTGCATTCTAACCATTGCACCACCATGGCAGATATAGATAGATAGATAGATAGATAGATAGATAGATAGATAGATAGATAGATAGATAGATAGACAGACAGACAGACAGACAGACAGACAGACAGACAGACAGACAGACAGATGATAGACAACAGACAAGATGATAGATAGACAGACAGACAGACAGACAGATGATAGACAGACAGATGATAGATAGATGATAGATAGATAGACAGACAGACAGACAGACAGACAGACAGATAGATGATAGACAGACAGATGATAGGTAGATGATAGATAGATAGACAGACAGACAGACAGATAGACAGACTTCTCTAAGCAGTTTACAAAGTCAGCCTCCTGCCCCCAACAATCTGGGTCCTCATTTTACCGACCTCAGAAGGATGGAAGGCTGAGTCAGCCTTGTGCCTGGTAAGATTCGAACTGTTGAGCTGCTGGCAGTCGGCAGAATTAGCCTGCAATACTGCCTTCTAACCACTGTGCCACCATGGTTAAGTGAGGTCACATTAAGTGACGTTTTAAAGAAGAGACTGGACAGCCATTTGTCTGGAATGTTATGGGTCTCCTGCTCGGGCAGGGGGCTGGATTAGAAGACCTCCAGGGTCCCTTCCCAATCAGTGAGTCTGCATTCTGAATCACTGCAGTTAAGTGAATCACACGGTCCTTAAGCAAATTCTTCTTCGCTTATTAACTCTGCTGGTCAGAAGCCGGCTTGGACGGTCGCAAACGGCGATCACGTGACCCTGAGTCATAAATACATGCCAGTTGCAAAGCGCCTGAATTTTGATCCCGTGACCGTAGGGCAGGGGACTTCAAACTTGGCCCTTTTCTGACTTGTGGACTTCAACTCCCAGAATTCCTCAGCCAGGCACGCGTGCCTGGCTGAGGAATTCTGGGAGTTGAAATCCACAAGTCAGAAAACAGCCAAGTTTGAAGTCCCCTGCCGTAGGGTGTCCTGCAATGGTCCGTAAGTATGAAAAACAGTCATCGGTCACTTTTTCAGTGCCATTGTAATTTCAAACGGTCACTAAAGGAATGGTTGTAACTCAAGGACTGTCTCTATTTGCTTGAGAAAAGAATCAGGAGTGGGAGGGGAAGAACCTTCAAAGCACCGTAAAAATATTGGGTGGAAGCAAATACCATTGCTGTCTGGCCTCACACAGATAAAGTGATATTTTTTTTCTTGAATATCTCCTTTCGGAGGTGAATTACCCTACTGGCATAACGGCTCATAAAAACTAAGGACTTAAGGAGCAAAAATGAGTACAATGTGTGTTCTGCATTTCGGTTATCAGCTTCTTTTCTTGACTAAATACACATATGGCAAAAAAGAAAAGGGAAACATGTAAGCTTTGGGTGGAAAGCACCCTGGATTCCATATGCTCGTAAATATTATCGAATTTCATTCCTCCAAATGCATATGGTTTCTCCAAACTAAGTATGACAGCAAAATCTTCCTTCACAAACATTAGCAGAATGTCAGCCGTGCGTTTTTTGGCTGTCTCCCACCAAATTCTCAATAAATGCTGAATTTCGTACTGTCCACGAGAAGCTTTTCCTTATGGTCATTCACGCCTTAGTCACCTTTCAGTTGGACTACTGTAATACTTCACGTGAAGTGTTAATACCACTTTACAAGGCCTTGGTAAGGCCACACCTGGAATACTGCATCCAGTTTTGGTCACCACGATGTAAAAAAGATGTTGAGACTCTAGAAAGAGTGCAGAGAAGAGCCACAAAGATGATTAGGGGACTGGAGGCTAAAGCATATAAGGAACGGTTGCTGGAATTGGGTATGTCCAGTTTAATGAAGAGAAGGACGAGGGGGGACATGATAGCAGTCTTCCAATATCTCAGGGGCTGCCACAAAGAAGAGGGAGTCAAGCTATTCTCCAAAGCACCTGAAGGCAGGACAAGAAGCAACGGATGGAAACTAACCAAGGAGAGAAGCAACCTAGAACTAAGGAGAAACTTCCTGACAGTTAGAACAATTAACCAGTGGAACAACCTGCCTCCAGAAACGGTGAATGCTCCAACATTGGAAGTTTTTAAGAAGAGACTGGAGTTGAGACTTGAGAATTATTAAGGTGGCTGTATTGTTTAACACCTCGTCACTTAATATTCCTTCTTTTTAATTTATCCATTTGTTTTTATACTGCCTTTTATCATTTTTTCTAAATAGCTTGAGGTGTCCTCCTCTATTTCCCCTACAGCAATAACTCTTTGAGGTGGATTAGGCTGGGAGTGATTGGCCTAAACCAGGGGTCTTCAAACTTGGCCCTTTTATGACTTGTGGACTTCAACTCCCAGAATTCCTCAGGCAGGCACGCGTCATAAAAGGGCCATGTTTGAAGACTCCTGGCCTAAAGTCACCCAGTGGAGTTTCATGTCTAAAGCAGGACTAGAACTCAAAATCTCTTGGTGATTGGCCAAAGTCACCCAGCTGGTTTTTATGCCTAAGGCAGGACTAGAACTCAAAGTCTCTTGGTGACTGGCCAAAGTGACCTAGCTGGCTTTGATGCCTAAAGTAGGACTAGAACTCACCGTCCCCTGGTGTCTAGCCTGCTGGCTGGGGAATTCTGGGAATTGAAGTCCACAAGTCTTAAAGTGTCCATGTTTGGGGACCCCTGGGCTAGAAGGACCTTCGTACAGCCTGTCGCCTTGCATGAACACTAGAGGAGGGATTTGCTGGGGAAGGATTTCATGGATACCCTTCCATTGAGGGATTGGGGAAAGAGGGGTCTGGAATGGCATTCTTGTTAACAACCGCTCATTTTGGAAAAGTTTACTTCCCAATGCCAGGATGATTTCTGCCCTACTAACTTTTAGGAAGACTGCATGAATTCAGCTTTTCGTGTGTGTGTGGGGGGGGAACCTCATAATTAGCCAAGAAGGGCAGGGTTTTTTTAATGGCTGTTCATTGATTGTTGGGATCGCTAGAAAGGTTTTTATAATTGCAAGTTGCCTGGAGCAACAACAAAGGAGCATAAATGAATAAATGAATAATTCCCACCTTCTCCACCTACCCGTAGGTTGGGAGTTGGCCCCTTTTGAAGCTGGATGTCAAAACCTGTTATTTTCCACTTTGAAAATTAAACCGGTTCTGCTTTTCCTTGCTCACCTCAGAAGCAGCCAAACTGAAAGCCCTTACTTCAGGCAACTTTAGTGAGGGGTTAACCTCTAGCTCCTACCAGCCCAACGCTATAATTCTGCAGGGAAGGCCCGTAGGAAAAAATGGATATTTAGGGAAACAATTCAGCCTAGTTCGACGGTTTCTATTTCCAAACTGTGGTCTGTGGCCACAAAGCCCTGCTGGAAACTTTCGTGAAATCTCAGATTCTCCTCCCCCCCCCCCCGCTCCAAAACCGCATGTCTTCAGCAGGAAGGAAACAGCCAAGATTTGACTGAATGGCAGAAGTTGGCGTAAGAGGGTTATTATTAGCCTTGCAGCTGGCAGGAAATAGATGCCCTTTTTTGCTTTCTCCGAGCTGTCCCGCCAATCGATTATCCCAAGTCATCAATTAGCTGACAGCAGCACATTTCCGGGTTCCTAAAAGTGGAAGCTGAAGTAAACAGGGGAGAAAAAAAAGGGGGGGGGCTGGATGACTAAATGATAGTCTCTTAAGACACTTGGATCGTTTAAAAAACAAAAGCAGATAATTGTGCGAAGAATGGCTAGATTGATCCCGGATGATTTATGTGTATTTCTCTTTTTTTTTTTCTCCAGCTCCTTTTAGGTTGACATATGCTTCCACAATTTTTAGAATAACAGAATAAGGGAGTAGGAAGGGACCTTGTCCAACCCCCTGCTCAAGCAGGAGATCCTATATACCATTTCAGACAAATGGTTATCCCAGCTCTTCTGTTAAAAACCTCCAGTGATGGAGCACCCACAATTTCCACTGGTTATTTATTCTCACTGGCAGAAAATTTCTCCTTAGTTCTAGGCTGCTTCTCTTCTTGATTAGTTTCCATCCGTTGCTTCTTGTCCTGCCCTCAGCTGCTTTGGAAAATAAGTTTACCCCCCTCTTCTTTGTGGCAGCCCCTTCGATATTGGAATTTGGAAGACTGCTATCATGCTGCCTCTAGTCCTTCTTTTCATTAAACTAGAAATACCCAATGTCTAGATTACCCCCTTCTATTTTTTAAAAAAATTATTTGGTTCTAAATAATAATAATAATAATAATAATAATAATAATAATAATAATAATAATAATAATAATAATAATAATAATAATAATAATAATAATAATAATAATAATAATAATAATAATAATAATAATAATAATAATAATAATAATAATGATGATGATGATGATGATGATGATGATAATAATAATATAATGATAATAATAATAATGTTGGAAGAGACCTTGGGAGGTCATCTTGTCCAACCCCCTGCTCAGGCAGGAAAACCTATATCATTTCAGACAAATGGCTGTCCAGTCTCTTCTTAAAGACTTCCAGTGTTGGAGCATTCACCGCTTCTGGAGGCAGGTTGTTCCACTGGTTAATTGTTCTAACTGTCAGGAAGTTTCTCCTTAGTTCTAGGTTGCTTCTCTCTCTGGTCAGTTTCCATCCGTTGCTTCTTGTCCTGCCTTCAGGCGCTTTGGAGAATAGCTTGACTCCCTCTTCTTTGGGGCAGCCCCTGAGATATTGGAACACTGCTATCATGTCCCCCCTCGTCCTTCTCTTCATTAAACTAGACATACCCAATTCCAGCAACCGTTCCTTATATGTTTTAGGCTATGAATCAGAAGTCTCCGAGCTTGGACTTTATGGATTTGACCTGAATTTATGTTGTTTCTCCCCGGTTGGGGGTCCATAGAGATTTGATTCTGAGAAGAGACGGTAATTCCAAATCACTGTCTCGCCTCTTTGAATCAAAATCGTTGCCCAAATCTCTTGGCTGATCAGATCAAGCGCCTGGATTAGCTACTGGAGCCTTTAAAACCAGCCTCCCTACACCAGCCTCTCTAAAAAGGGCAGGCTGCTCTCAAAGCAGGACTTTGTTTATTTGTATGTTTGTTTAATTTGCATCCCGCCTATATTATTTTCACAAATAAGGCAGCGAACATATCCAACATACCTTCCTTCCTTCCTCCTATTTTCCCCACAACAACAACAATCCTGTGAGGTGGACTAAGAGAAAGGGATGGGCCCGAAGGGATGTGACTGGACCCGATTTTACGACACTTTTGTGGCACTTAAGCAAACACTACAGTCTTAAAGCTATTGGACAATTTTTGCTAGAAACCGGAAGGAAATGTTGGTTTCCAGCAAAAACATAAAACACAGTCACCGTGACCGCAGGGTGCTGCAAACCGCCATAAATGGGGGTCAGGTGCCGAGCGCCCAAAATGTGGTCATTTGACTATGTGGGGCTGTGACACTGGAACATTGGAACTGGGTCATAAGTAGCTTTTTTCAGGTCTACCTTAACTCTGAATGGTTGTAAATTGAGGATTGCCTGTAATTTTGAGGTGACAATCCAATGACATAGGTAGGTAGGTAGGTAGGTGGGTGGGTGGGTGGGTGGGTGGATGGATGGATGGATGGATGGAAGGAAGGAAGGAAGGCAGGAAGGATGGATGGATGGATGGATGGATGGATGGATGGATGGATGGATGGATGGATGGATGGATGGATGGCTGGCTGTCTGGCTGGCCTGGCTGGCTGGCTGGCTGGCTGAAGGAAGGAAGGATGGATGGATGATGGATGGATGGAATGGATGGGATGGATGATGGATAGATAATAGATAGATAGATAGATGATAGATAGATAGATAGATAGATAGATAGATAGATAGATAGATAGATAGATAGATAGATAGATAGATAGATAGATAGATAGATAGATAGATAGATAGATAGATAGCTCTGACACAGGGCAATATTTACATCCAATCTGTCCTCAATATATATGCAATTTAATGCTTTGCCTAATATCACACAGGTAGTCCTCAACTTACAACCATTTGTTTAGTGACTGTTTGGACTTACAACTGATGCACTGATGATGTTGTTACCTAGTTTGGGTCATGAAACGTCTGCAAGAAAACAAGCAAGTTCAGAGAGCACCAAGGAACCCTCCTTGCAACCCTCAGCTGCAAATTTTCTCCTTTATTCAAATAAAGTGACTTACGACCATTTTTCACACTTACGACTGTTGCAGCATCCCCATGGTCACGTGATCACAATCTGGACACTTGGCAACTGACATGTATTTCTGACGGTTGCAGTGTCCCGGGATCATGTGATCCCCTTTTGGGACCTTCTGATAAGCAAGGTCGATGGGGAAGCCAAATTCACTTAACCCAGGGGTCTTCAAACTTGGCCCTTTTATGACTTGTGGACTTCAACTCCCAGAATTCCTCAGCCAGGCACATGTGCCTGGCTGAGGAATTCTGGGAGTTGAAGTCCACAAGTCATAAAAGGGCCAAGTTTGAAGACCCGACTTAACCACGGTAATACTAACTTAACAACTGCAGTGATTCACTTAACAGCTGTCATAAACTGGGACAAAACCCCCTTAACAACTATCTCACTTAGCAGTGGAAATGTTGGACATAATTGTGATCGTAAGTGGAGGACTACTTGTGCTAATGATGCCAATTGCTGTAGTGGATGCGAAGATGGGGGGGGGCGGTTTTCATTTGGCGCTTTGAACTCCTCCCCTGAGAACTATTATCTGATTGCTGTCTATGGGGAAGCAGACACATTCGCTCTCTGCTTCCCCATAGACAGCAATGGAATAATAAGTGCTTCTATTTTCGAAGCTTTTCTTTGTTGAAGTTGCTCTCTGGGGCAGATCAATACTTCAGGACAAATATTTCCCTAATGCACAACTGATTTTGCTGACTAGGCCACCCTGCCTTCAGAGAAATCTGGGAGTGTGGTAGTATAATTGAGCAAAAGCGTTCTTTGCCAGCGTTAATTTGGGACCTGCGCCAACAAGATTTGCTGTTTTGTTTTGTGTTTTTTTTTTTTAAGAAAAAAAAGGGAGGGAGAATTTGGCCAGGGATTGACAAAGAGTATTGCTTCGACATATCAAAGAGCAAGATGCAAAGATTTGCTTGCAATCAGCAAGGGTACGTACATCAGGGGTTTCCAAGCGACTTAGGGCCATGAGATCTGCCCGTTTAAAAGAAGAAACTTCCCAGAAGCCCTGATCCAAAGGCAAAACTCTAGAGATGGAAATTTAGCTTAATTTGAGTGAAGGGTTTTTTTTAATTTTGCTGTTAGTCTTCCCAGAATCCTATCAAATGTTCGTGGAATTCTAGGGACTACGTGACTAAAATAACTTCCCTGTTGCATGAAATTCTCATTCTGTCTCTTTCAAGGACTTTAGAGTTTACCCTCCAGTTTGCATGGAAAAACCTTTCAATATTTCTGCCTCATACTGTACCTTACCCTTTTAAGCAGCTGGTATCTGTCTTTCCCTTTCTCTCTCTCTCCTTCTCTCTCCCCCAGTACAAGACCCTCACTTGACACACCCACTTGACCCATCACAAGACCTTGACCTGATGTGACCTTCACCTGATGTGACCCACTGACCACAGGAAGCCCTTATAAACAGAAGAACACTAATTCTGACACCCTCTAAATTCCACTGAAGATATTACCTAGCCTGGAGAACAAAACTCCATATCTCCCTCTCTCTCTCTCTCTCTCTCTCTCTCTCCATCCATCCACCCATTACTCATCCATCCATCCACCCATCCATCCATCCATCCATCCACCCACCCACCCACCCACCCACCCACCCACCCACCCACCTACCTACCTACCTACCTACCTATGTCATTGGATTGTCACCTCAAAATTACAATCTCTCTCTCTCTCTCTCTCTCTCTCCATCCACCCACACACCCATTACTCATCCATCCATCCATCCATCCACCTACCTACCTACCTACCTACCTATGTCATTGGATTGTCACCTCAAAATTACAATCTATCTGTCTATCTATCTATCTATCTATCTATCTATCTATCTATCTATCTATCTATCTATCTATCTATCTATCTATCTATCTATCTATCTATCTATCTATCTATCTATCTATCTATCTATCTATCTATCTATCTATCTATCTACCTACCTACCTACCTACCTACCTACCTACCTACCTACCTACCTACCTACCTTATCTTATCTTACATGACTATCCATCTCAAATGTATGATTCTGGACAGCTAACAGTAATTAAAAACAGAATAAAAACAATATAACCCAATTGTCAATAACATCAACATCAATTATATTAACATGGGTTAATATAATCAAGAAACTGGCTCACTGTAGTGGAATGTAGCCTGGATTCCCAGGAGGGAGGGGCTGCATTCCAGAGGACCAAGAGACAGAGAAGTGGTTAGAATGGTTTGGTTGGAAGAAAGGGAGCTAACTCAACACCTCCCAAGAGCATATCTTTAATGACGCAAATAGTTTGTTTTAGTTTGGCAAGATTTCTTTCTTTAGGTGAGGAACATAGGAACAGGTGAGACCCAGTTTGGTGTAGTGCAGGGGTCTCCAAACTTGACAACCGTAAGACTTGTGGACTTCAACTCCCAGAATTCCTCAGCCAGCATCTGGGGGTTGAAGTCCACAAGACTGAAAGTTGCCAAGTTTGGAGACCCCTGGTCTAGTGGTTAAGGCACTAGAAAAACAGGAGACAGCAAGTTCTAATCCCACCTTAGGCATGAAAGCTGGCTGGGCGACTTTGGGCCAATCACTTTTCTTTCAGCCCAACCCATCCCCCAGGGTTGTTGTGGTTGTGGGGAAAACAGGAAGGAACATTAGATATGTTTCTCCACCTTATATATTAAAAATAATAAAGGCAGGGTTAAAATGAAATAAAAGAAATAAACAATAAAGGAAAGGCTTAGAAGTAATTCTGAGTGTCTCTCCAAGGTTTTAGAGTCTGACACTCAAGCTACATCATTGGGGCTCCAGAGTTGATCACCGTAAAGGTCTTTATGATCTTGTGAAAAGCCAACAAGGTCGGGATGAGTCTGGTCTGTGGGAGGAAGGGCGGGCGTCCTGAACGACACACCAGTTAGGCAGCTATAAAAGATTAGCCAGCACCATGTATGTACTATGTATGTTTGTATTAGTGGTCCTCTATGACAATTGAGCCCCAAATGTTCCTTGTTAAGCAAGGCAGTTGTTAAGTGAATGGCGCTTCCAATTTACAATCTTTTTTTGCCACAATTGTTAAGCAAGTATAGTATAGGTGGTACCTTGCTCAATAGTAGCAACTGTGAGAGGGATCTTGGAGTCCTAGTGGACCATCACTTACATATGAGCCAGCCGTGTGCTGCAGCTGCCAAAAAGGCCAACACAGTGCTAGGCTGCATTAACAGAGGGATAGAATCAAGATCACGTGAAGTGTTGATATCACTTTACAACGCCTTGGTAAGGCCCCACTTGGAATCCTGCATCCAGTTTTGGTCACCACGATGTAAAAAAGATGTTGAGACTCTAGAAAGAGTACAGAGAAGAGCAACAAAGATGATCAGGGGACTGGAGGCTAAAACATATACTAATACTATACTAATACTATACTAATACTATACTGATACTATACTAAACTATACCAATACTAAACTATACTATACTAATACTACTACTAATGCTATACTACTATGTAAAAAAGATGTTGAGACTCTAGAAAGGGTACAGAGACGATCGGGACTGGAGGCTAAAACATATACTAATACTATACTAATACTATACTATACTACTATGTAAAAAAGATGTTGAGACTCTAGAAAGAGTGCAGAGAAGAGCAACAAAGATGATCAGGGGACTGGAGGCTAAACATACTAATACTATACTAATACTATACTAATACTATACTAATACTATACTACTATGTAAAAAGATGTTGAGACTAGAAAGTGCAGAGAAGAGCAACAAAGATGATCAGGGGACTGGAGGCTAAAACATATACTAATACTATACTAATATTATACTAATACTAATACTATACTACTATGTAAAAAGACGTTGAGACTCTAGAAAGAGCACAGAGAAGAGCAACAAAGATGATTAGGGGACTAGAGGCTAAAACATATAAGGAACGGTTGCTGGAATTGGGTATGTCTAGTTTAATGAAGAGAAGGACGAGGGGGGACACGATAGCAGCCTTCCAATATCTCAGGGGCTGCCCCAGAGAAGAGGGAGTCAAGCACGGAGAAAAGGAGGAGGAGCAGGGAGAAAAGGAGGAGGAGCAGGGAGAAAAGGAAGGGAGAAAAGGAGGAGCAGCAGGGAGAAAAGGAGCAGCAGGGAGAAAAGGAGGAACAGCAGGGAGAAAAGGAGGAGCAGCAGGGAGAAAAGGAGGAGCAGCAGGGAGAAAAGGAGGAACAGCAGGGAGAAAAGGAGGAGGAGCAGCAGGGAGAAAAGGAGGAGGAGCAGCACAGAGAAAAGGAGGAACAGCAGGGAGAAAAGGAGGAGCAGCACGGAGAAAAGGAGGAGCAGCACAGAGAAAAGGAGGAGCAGCACGGAGGCGCTTAGGAGAGTGTGAAAGGCCAGGAGGACTCAAGAGGCTGGGCGGTGGACGTTTGTGAGTTAAAGGTTTTCTTTGGCACCAGGAGAGCTGGGGGGAAACTCGGAGACATTCCACTGTCAGGGACTGAGATAAGGAAAGGGAGAACAGCCACAATAAATCAGAAGCAGAAAGGGAGGGAAAGACGCCGAAGACGTGGGGGAATTAACGAGGTTAAGGCTCCATTTCTTACATATCTTATTCTGCAGATACACAGAAAAAGCATTCTGCTTTTGTAAATAAGACTTTCACTTGCCTGTAATGCTAGATCACATTACTTCATTGTGTAGCTGGCACAGTGTGGACGGAAGGACTCAAATACAGGTAGTCCTTGACTTACGACAGTTCATTTAGTGACCATTCGAAGTTACAACGGCACTGAAAAAGTGACTTAACGATTGTTTTTCAAATCTACGGCCATTGCAACCTCCCCAGGGTGACATGATCAAAATTCAGGCACTTGGCAACTGACTCATATTTATGACAGTCGCAGTGTCCCCGGGGGGGGGGAGTCATGTGATCACCTTTTGCGCCCTTCTGACAAGCAAAGCCAAGGGAGAAGCCGAGATTCACTTAACAACCGTGTTACTAACTTAACCATTGCAGTGATTCACTGACAAGAAATGTAAAATGAGGCGAAACTCACTTAACAACAGTCTCGCTTAGCAACAGAAATTTTGGGCTCCGTTGTGGTCGTAAGTCGAGGACTACCTGTACAGGTATCCGAGGAGCTCATTTCAAGGATTATTTTCCTCCTCCATTTTCTTAAAAATATTCTTATATTTAAAATTACGGAGGCGGAGGCATTGATCGTCATTTAGCCCTCATAAATAAAGCCCCAGCCCAGCTTTTGCAGCAGCTAAACCAGGGGTCTTCAAACTTGGCCCTTTTATGACTTGTGGACTTCAACTCCCAGAATTCCTCAGCTGGCTGAGGAATTCTGGGAGTTGAAGTCCACAAGTCATACAAGGGCCAAGTTGGAAGACCCCTGAGCTAAACACTCAGTTCGTTAAGGTTCAGGCAACCGAAGCAAATGAGTGGCTTAGTTGCCAGTTGGCGGGGGATGGAAATGCATCTATCAAATTAGTTATTAAAGTTGCTTGATCAGTCCCCCCTCCCAACCTTTCCCAATTGGGAAATCAGTGGAGAGAGAGGTGACTTCTTCAAGAATTTGGGAAGGACACCACACTGGGATTCCCTGTTCGCTGCTGGGACGGTGTTGCAGGCTGAGGAGACGAAGGAGAAATGCAGGTAGGCCGTGCATCCAAGGCCTGGAGACTAAAACATACGAAGAACGGCTGCAGGACGTGGGTTTGGCTAGTCTAAAGAAAAGAAGAAATAGGGGAGACATGATAGCAGCGTTCCAGTATCTGAGGGGCTGCCACAAGAGGGGGTCACGTTATTCTCCAAAGCACCAGAGGGAAGGACGAGAAACAATGGTTGGAAACTGATCAAAGAGAGAAGCAACCTGGAATTAAGGAGAAACTTCCTGACAGTGAGGACAATCCACCAGTGGAACAGCTTGTCACCAGAAATCGTGGGTGCTCCATCACTGGAGGTTTTTAAGAAGAGACTGGATAGTCACTTGTCTGAGATTGTATTGGTTCTCCTACTTGAGCAGGGGGCTGGACTAGAAGACCTCCAAGGTCCCTTCCAGCTTCTATTCTATTCTATTCTATTCTATTCTATTCTATTCTATTCTATTCTATTCTATTCTATTCTACTCTACTCTACTCTACTCTACTCTACTCTAGTTGGAAAGTACCTAGGAGGTCCTATAAGGAGAAGGATATCAAGATATCACTTTTTCAGTGCCATTGTAACTTCGAATGGTCACTAAATGAACATAAGTCGAGGACTACCTGTATTTGAGTCCTTCCGTCCACACTATGCCAGCAACATAATGAAGTAATGTGATCTAGCATTACAGGCAAGTGAAAGTCTTATTTACAAAAGCAGAATATTTTTTCTCTGTATCTGCAGAATAAGATATGTAAGAAATGGAGCCTTAGCCTCTTTAATTCTCCCACGTCTTCAGCGTCTTTCCCTCCCTTTCTGCTTGTGATTTATTGTGGCTGTTCTCCCTTTCCTTATCTCAGTCCCTGACAGTGGAATGTCTCCGAGTTTTCCCCCAGCTCTCCTGGTGCCAAAGAAAACCTTTAACTCACAAACGTCCACCGGCCTCTGAGTCCTTGTGCACACAGCTTCCTCCTGGCCTTTCACACTCTCCTAAGCGCCTCCGTGCTGCTCCTCCTTTTCTCCGTGCTGCTCCTCCTGCCACCTCTGGGTCTTTTCTCCACCCCGAGTTAACCAGCATGTCCTATATACAGCATCTGAAATACCACCTCGCCCTTTTCCTCTTTCTTTGTATATTCTATATCTAAGGCAAGTAGGCGCCACTATGCAGAAGCCTCCTAGCGTTTTGCTCTTTTCTGACTACATGTTTGCACTCTTGTCCTGAATTGTCCGTTTTCGCTTAAAAAAAATCTGTGTCCTTGGCACAAACCCAACCACTCCAGCCAGGTACTTCAACTTCCTTCCTTCCTTCCTTCCTTCCTTCCTTCCTTCCTTCCTTCCTTCGCTCCCTCCCTTGCTTCCCTCTCTCCCCACCTTCTTCTCATCTCTTCTCTCCTTCCTTCCCCCCTCCCTTCCTTGCTTCCCTCCCTCCTCACCTTCTTCTCATCTCTTCTCTCCTCCCTCCCTCCCTTTCCCCCCTCTTCTATCCCCTTCCACTTTTCTGCTCCTTCCTTCCCCTCCTATTTTGACTGGCGAATTGATTTTTACAGGCATTTGGAAAAGCCTACCACACATCATCTTCCTCAATAGTATCGGCCCAAAGAAGTAACCTGGTCTAGCAAGGCAGGTGTTGATAAGTGCCCTGTAATCTTAGATTCAGAAAATTCCAAGAAATGCACAGGACAGACCCACTCAGAGAACAGAATGATGAACTGAGCTGTCAGCCAGGAGGAGGAGGAGGAGGAGGAGGAGGAGGACTCAGTCTCTGGGTTCCGATTCACCACACAGACTCCCTTTGCTGGGAAACAAAACAAAGCAATGAAGGACATTTGAAAAACTGAAAAAACAAGGAGGGAAACCTACAAAACTCTCTCTTTCCTGTCAAGTGGTAATGTCGGGACCATCTCTGCTGTAGCACAATTTTTAAAAAGTACATAAAACACACACCTAGGTGCAAACTGCTGAAGAGTTTGCTAGTTCTGGCTTAGAGAGAGATATATATAAGGGTCATTCTCTGGTCCAATGTTTCTTAACCTTAGCAACATAAAGATGTGTGGACTTCAACTCTCAGATTTCCCTAGCCTAGACAGAGTGCTGGCTGGGGGATTCTGGGAGTTGAAGTCCATACATCTTAATGTTGCTAAGATTCTCAACACTGCTCTAGTCCATCTGGTTGACATTTTTGTACCAAAGCCCATTTCGAGAATATCTACATATCTGGAGGGCTGTTTTGTTCCAGAAAGAGAATTCCTACGCAAGAGAAGAAAACTTTATGAAACCAACATGGGTTTGTCAAAAACAGATCATGCCAGACAAATCTTATTGCATTCTTTGACCAAGTGACAAAATTAGTGGATCAGGGGAATCCTGTGGATATAATTTACTTGGACTTCAGTAAGGCATTTGATAAAGTAGATCACAACCTACTACTTGATAAGATAGAAAAATGCGGGTTAGACAGCATCACCACCAGATGGATTCGTAGCTGGCTGACCGGCCGTACACAGCGTGTGGTCCTCAATGGAACCGCATCTACATGGAGGGAAGTGTGCAGTGGGGTGCCCCAGGGCTCTGTTCTGGGCCCAGTGCTCTTCAACATCTTCATCAACGATTTGGACAAGGGGATAGATGGGGAACTCATCACATTTGCAGACGACACCAAGCTGGCAGGAATAGCCAACACTCCAGAAGACAGGCTTAAGATACAGGAGGATCTGGACAGACTTGAACACTGGGCACTATCTAACGAAATGAAATTCAATGGTGAAAAAAGTAAGGTTCTACATTTAGGTAAGAAAAACCAAATGCACAGGTATAGTATAGGGGGTACCTTGCTCAATAGTAGCAACTGTGAGAGGGATCTCGGACTCCTAATGGACAATCACTTAGATATGAGCCAGCAGTGTGCTGCAGCTGCCAAAAAAAGCCAACACAGTGCTAGGCTGCATTAACAGAGGGATAGAATCAAGATCACGTGAAGTGTTAATACCACTTTACAATGCCTTGGTAAGGCCACATTTGGAATACTGCATCCAGTTTTGGTCACCACGATGTAAAAAAGATGTTGAGACTCTGGAAAGAGTGCAGAGAAGAGCAACAAAGATGATCAGGGGACTGGAGGCTAAAACATACAAGGAACAGTTGCTGAAATTGGGTATGCCTAGTTTAATGAAGAGAAGGGACATGATAGCAGTGTTCCAATATCTCAGGGGCTGCCCCAAAGAAGAGGGAGTCAAGCTCTTCTCCAAAGCGCCTGAAGGCAGGACAAGAAGCAACGGATGGAGAAACTAATCAAGGAGAGAAGCAACCTAGAACTAAGGAGAAACTTCCTGACAGTTAGAACAATTAACCAGTGGAACAACCTGCCTCCAGAAGCTCTGAATGCTCCAACACTGGAAGTTTTTAAGAAGAGACTGGACAGCCATTTGTCTGAAATGGTATAGGGTTTCCTGCCTGAGCAGGGGGTTGGACTAGAACTAGATGATGATGATGATAATGATTATTTATTTATTATTATTATTATTATTATTATTATTATTATTATTATTATTATTATTATTATTATTATTATTATTATTATTATTATTATTATTATTATTATTATTATTATTATTATTATTATTATTATTATTATTATTATTATTATTATTTCCAAGGTCCCTTCCAACCCTATATTATTCTATGTTTTATGTTCTAAAATATAAAATAAAATCCACTCCTGGAACTTTCAGATTTGTACATTCCTAATTGAAGATGGTGAGTCTGGTATTACCTCAACCCCTAACATGAATTTATTCGGGAATGAGGAGGGATGGATTTCTTTTCCAAACAGTCACTTTTTCTTTTACATTAAACTTTTTATGTGTATTATTAATATGAGGATCGAATTGGTCTCTCTACGCTTTTCCCCGTCACGCAAGCTCTTCTCTCCAACCTAAGTTTCAACTTGCCTGGAGCTTCTAAATTTTCAATTAACCGAAGAACGTTTCCTCAGAGGCTGCATGCTCAGTCTTTGAAAATAAGGCTGCAATAATATTTAATTGATTAAGGGAACCAACGGATTCATTCGGCCGCTGTATTTTTTCTGAAATATGTCAGGGTGGAAAAAGTTGAGAGCAAAATGCCCATGTCTTTCAACATGTAAACTCCTGAACATTATCTGGCTTCTTTTATTTCTGACGGAGGTGGGTTGCCATTCCTCCCTCCCCCCCCCATAGCCCCGAGACTCAGCTTTTTTTCACCTGTGTAATGAGAGAATCTTATATATTTATTAAATTTATATGTCACCTGTTGCACTACCCAAAGCGACTTAGGGTGGCTTACAATAAAATCTAAATCTAAAGCCAAATCGAAAGAGAAAGACAGTATCAGGGTAACGTGAAGTGTTAGTAGAGCTTTATAAGGCCACACCTGGAATACTGCATCCAGTTTTGGTCACCACGCTATAAAAAAGATGTTGAGACTATAGAAAGAGGGCAGAGGACAAGCAACAAAGATGATTAGGGGACTGGAGGCTAAAACATATAAAGAACGGTTGCCAGAATTGTGTTTGTCTAGTTTAATGAAAAGGAGGACTAGGGGTGACATGATAGCAGTAGTCCAATATCTGAGGGGCTGCCACAGAGAAGAGGGGGGGGCAACCTATTCTCCAAAGCACCTGAGGACAGGACAAGAAGCAACAGATGGAAACTTATCAACGTGAGATCCAATCTGGAATTAAGGATATGTTTCCTGACAGTGAGAACAATTAATCATTGGAACAGCTTATCTCCAGAAGTTCTGGGTGCTCCATCACTGGGGGTTTTTAAGAAGAGATTTGTCCAAAATGGCATTGGATCCCCTGCTTGAGCAGGGGGTTGGACTAGAAGATCTCCAAGGTCCCTTCCACCTCTGTTACACTCTTACTATTCTAAGAATCTTAGAGTTGGATAGTCAACTAGGCTGACACATGCTCTACGCATGAACCAAGATTAAAAAATCCTGGACAGATGTCTGTCCACCCTCTGTTTAGACGTGTTGAGTGAAGTTTTTGAAACATTCAGCTGGAAGTGCCTTCTTATTATTTCCATCCTTGGTTCCATGCCTTGAAATCATGACTCAGTCTCACTTCTTTTCAGATCTTTTCTCAAGACAAGCCAATTGCCCCCCATCTCTCATTGTGAGACTTGAGTTCTCATCTCCTGTCTCTCTTCGCTACCTTTCTCTGAACCCGTTTCCATTTAACTTCCTATAAGTGGGGTGCAATACAGTTTGGTCTGCAGTGTCAACGCTGCTAACATCGGATGTTTTTGCTTTGACAACAGATGGAGATGCAACCATTTTCTTCTTATGCTTTACTCTTAGAGTTAGAGTTAGATGATGCTGGGGGGAGGAATGTGCATGAGAGCTTAGCTAGACATAACAATACTGAACCTAGTGTGTGAACCAAGGTTATTGAAATAAGAGATGATAAGAATTGGCGGGCTGGAGAAGTGGAGGGGAAGCCTGCATTTCAAACTAATTGGGGAATGTGATTTATGACGGTTAATTGGAGGAGGGAATTGTGCTTTGATACTATGTGCTCAGGGGAGGGGAACTCAGTTTTTGGCTTCAATTATGCAGTGCCGATATTATGCTACTCAAAATAAAGATTCTTTAAGGTAAGCAATGCCTCGACGTTCTTTTGAAGAGTTTCATCTGTCGGAACCATGACAGCACCAGGATAGAAAGTGGCAGACTGTGAGTTCAAGTCCCAACTTAGCTATGAAAGCCAGATGGATGACTTTGGCCCAAACACCAGGAGATTATGAGTTCTAGTCCTGCCTTAGGCACAAAAGCCAGCTGGGTGACTTTGGGCCAATCAACAGGAGACGGTGAGTTCTCTCTCTCTCTCTCTCTCTCTCTCTCTCTCTCTCTCTCTTTCTCCCCCTCCCTCCCTCTCTCTCTCCCTCTTTCTCTCTCAGCCCAATCCACCTCAAAGGGTTCTATTATGAGGAAAAGAGGAAGAGGAAGGTGTGTTGGGTATGTTCACCACCTTGAGGTATTTGTAAAAATAATAAAAGCGGGATGCAAACAAACAAACAAGCAAAAATTCCAACTACATGTTCATATTTCCAGCTTGGGCATTCTGCTCTCCAATCACAAGCAGGACACCTTGCCGGCCTATTCTGTTGATTTCAAATTTAATTTGGTCATCAAAACTCATCAGCCCCCTTTGTTCTGCATCCGTGGTGGAAACATACATTGGAACGATTGTCACATTAAAGGGTTGTTCTCAAAAGTCTTAATTGATCATATTCAACCCATTGATTGTATCGTAGATTTCAGCAGGCCATGAATCCAAACTGGCTATGTAATTGTGATTAGCTATCCTGGAGTATGTTCCAGTCTCAATCTGTTGCTGTCCTGTCCTGGACTTGAAGGGTGCTTGAGACACGGTGATGCAAGATGACATAATGGAGTCATTTCAAAACGGAGAACCAGCCTTAACAAGCTTAACGAGAAGATCTTGGAAGCGGATGCAATTTGCCATTTTATAATGAGATGACAAACTTTTATATAAAGGTTTTGTGTGCGTGTGTGTACCTTCAAGTCAGTTTTGACTCCTGGCAACTGCCTAGACAAATCCCTACAGTTTTCTTGGCAAGATTTCAGACAGTTCAGAGTTTGCCCTGGCTTTTTTTCTCCCAGAGCTGAGAGACAGGGACTGACCCAAGGTCACGCAGCTGGTTTTGTGCCTAAGGCAGAACTAGAACTCCCAGCCTCCCAATTTGTAGCCTGCTGCCTTACAGCAAATATGAGAACCAAACTGGCTCTCCTATAAAGCCTCCCTATTTACTCAAGGGAGATACACCGCACACAAATCTTTAATGAGAAGAGATACATCAACTTACTCTGCCTGGATTGTAAGCCAAGGTTTGGTTAATGATGGCTGTTGAATAAGCTACAAGTGGTTACATTTTCTTTAAATGAACAGAACGATGTATTTCTTTAACTATGTAGCTTTAGCTTTCACCTAATTTGAAAGGAGGGAAAATATGATATACAGATACATGTTCTCTTAATGGATATGGTTCTGTCCAAGATAAAATTTCTCAATCTGTTGTGACTTCAGGTAGTTCTCAGTTTATAACCTTTCGTTTAGCGACCGTTCAAAGTTACAGCGGCATTGGGAAAAAATGGCATGACTATTTATGACTTATGACTATAAACATACGAGGAACGGTTGCTGGAATTGGGTATGTCTAGTCTAATGAAGAGAAGGACGAGGGGTGACATGATAGCAGTCTTCCACTATCTCAGGGGCTGCCACAAAGAAGAGGGGGTCAACCTATTCTCCAAAGCGCCTGAAGGCAGGACAAGAAGCAATGGATGGAAAGTAACCGAAGAGAGAAGCAACCTAGAACTAAGGAGAAATTTCCTGACAGGGAGAACAATTAATCAGTGGAACAACCTACCACTAGAAGTTGTGGGTGCTTCCAACACTGGAAGTTTTTAAAAAGAGACTGGACAGCCATTTGTCTGAAATGGTATAAGGTTTCCTGCCTGAGCAGGGGGTTGGACTAGATGACCTTCAAAGTCCTGGTTGCAGTGGCTTGGGGTCATGTGGGGCTCCAATGGGAGAGTATCACAGTGAGGATCCCACCTCCCCCCCATCTTGCTCCTGCCCTCCCCATCTTTTAATTGGGCCAGATTCTGGATTTTATATTAGCTTATTTATAGATTTTATGTTAACATTTATGGATTTTATACTAACTTATTTAGGTTTTTAGTTTATATACAGTTTGTATTTTTTATGATTCTAAGCCGCCCAGTTACCTTGAAGTGAGATGGGTAGCCTATAAATTTTATAATTGAATGAATGAATGGATAAATAAATGTGATCCCCTTTTGCGATCTTCTGACAAACAAAGACAATGGGGACGCCAAATTCACTTTACAACCGTGTTACTAATTTAGCAACTGCAGTGCTTCACTTAACAACAAGAAAGTTGGTTGTAAAATGGGGCAAATCTCACTTAGCAACTTGTCTCATTAGCAATGGAAATTTTGGACTCAGTTGTAATCGTACATCAAGGACTACCAGTATTTTATAAAAGTAATAATAATAATAATGATGATGATGATGATGATGATGATGATGATGATGTTGGAAGGGACCTTGGAGGTCTTCTAGTCCAACCCCTTGCTTAGGCAGGAAACCCTATACCATTTCAGACAAATGGCTGTCCAGTCTCTTCTTAAAAACGTCCAGTGTTGGAGCATTCACCGCTTCTGGAGGCAGGTTGTTCCACTGGTTAATTGTTCTAACTGTCAGGAAGTTTCTCCTTAGTTCTAGGTTGCTTCTCTCCTGGATTAGTTTCCATCCATTGCCCTTCCTTCCTTCCTTCCTTCCTTCCTTCCTTCCTTCCTTCCTTCCTTCCTTCCTTCCTTCCTTCCTTCCTTCCTTCCTAGGGCTGGAAGGGACCTTGGAGGTCATCAAGTCCAACCTCCTGCTCAGGCAGGAAACCCTATACCATTTCAGACAAATGGCTGTCCAGTCTCTTCTTAAAAACTTCCAGTGTTGGAGCATTCACAGCTTCTGGAGGCAGGTTGTTCCACTGGTTAATTGTTCCCACTATCAGGAAATTCCTCCTTAGTTCTAGGTTGCTTCTCTCCTTGGTTAGTTTCCATCCGTTGCTTCTTGTCCTGCCTTGTCTTGCTACTCTTTTGTGCATGTTGGCTCCCCAGAAACCAAATATGCGGGGGAATGCTACTATGTTATGTGCAGGAATGCTTTCCGCTATAATATTCTGACTAGTTTCTCTGTCTGATATGATTTTTACAAACCTGCACATGTCACTAAAGTGGACCGAAAGGAAGAGACTGATTTTTTTTTTAAATATGCACGTGAAGCAAAGGACATTTTAGATTGCTAATTGGATTTAGCCATTTTACAGAGTTAGGACAAACTCATGAAAATCAGTAGAGTGTGCATGACTCCTGACTAATTTTATTCCCATTATTCTGTGGTAAATGTTGGATCCAGTTCAGCCACCCTCCCACAGTAGACCTGTATACTGTGCAGGTAAGGAAGAGGGCTGAGAAGATATCGGCAGATCCCTCTTTCAATTCCTTCCCTTGGCATGGTGCTATATACGGTATTGTATGCCATGATAACTAGATATAGGGACAGTTTTTTCCTTCATGCCATCACTCTGCTGAACACCTGATTCTCGCAATTGACAAAACATGGTGACTACTAAGTTCTGTCTTATACAGGGGTCTTCAAACGTGGCCCTTTGTGACTTGTGGACTTCAACTCCCACAATTCCTCAGCCAGGCACCCTGGCTGAGGAATGCTGGGAGTTGAAGTCCACAAGTCATAAAAGGGCCAAGTTTGAAGACCCTTGGTCTAATATGTATGTATATTAGACAGAACTTAGCAGCGGTGCAGTGGTTAGAATGCGGCATTGCAGGCTGACTCTGCTGACTGCCAGGCGTTCGATCCTGACCGGCTCAAGGTTGACTCAGCCTTCCGTCCTTCTGAAGTCGGTAAAATGAGGACCCGGATTGTTGGGGGCAAGAGGCTGACTCTGTAAACTGCGTAAAGAGGGCTGTAAAGCACTGTGGAGAGGTATATAACTCTAAGTGCTATTGCTATTGCTACTAAGCCATAGAATGTGGCTGTAGTATTATGTATTCTTTTATTATTTCCCCTTTCTCCTGGTTGCGCACTTTTAGTATGATTATTTTTCTCTGTCGTTTTGCAAGTAGGCTGAGTGTTTCTGTACCGTAGTCTAACCGCACTTGGCCAAATAAAGTATTCTACTCTGGTATCTGAATTGCATAGGGAATTTGGCTTTGTTGGCTGGGATTCATGAAAATTGTAGATCCAAGTCTGGAAAGCCATAGATTATCTACCCTGCCTTATGGGCTCTGATTCTCATCAAGATAATGCAGCTTCCCAGTTGTATGACTTCAGCACCCAGAATTCATACCAAAGCTTAGGCCCATTAGGACTTGTGGGAACTGACGTCTCCACACTTGGAGGATGACTTGATTAAGAAATATCAGAATAATAATGCATACATCCTCAGGAGCTCTCCGTAGTGCTGAAGAGATCCAGCCAATCTGCTTCCTGTTTGCTAGTAATATCTTTCCACTGATTTTCCTCTCCACCACTGGAATATTCAATTTTTGGTTTATACCAGGGGTGCCAAACCTCGGCAGCTTTAAGACTTCTGGCTGGGGAATTCTGGGAGTTGAAGTCCACAGGTCTTCAAGATGCCAAGGTTGGACATCCCTGGTTTATATGCTCTTTTCTACTCTGGAAGGCCTAACTCAGGGGTCCTCAAACTTGGCCCTTTTATGACTTGTGGACTTCAACTCCCAGAATTCCTCAGCCAGGCACGCGTGCCTGGCTGAGGAATTCTGGGAGTTGAAGTCCACAAGTCATAAAAGGGCCAAGTTTGAAGACCCCCGCCTAACTATCCCTAACAGAAAGCCTCTGATGTCAAGGCCACTTGCTTATAACTATTTTGCTTAAATGTTTTCTCCAGCATGCCATCGTTTCGATGCTTGGAGTTTTCCTTCCATCACCACCATTACAAGACCATCTTCGAAGTGAAACTACTTCCTTCGGCCACACCCGGGTCTTATTTTAAATTCTACACAGCTCGCTGTGCTGGGAAGAATTTCAAAAGGCAGGGGGAAAAAAGCCGTTTTAAGATAGCAAGGAAACAGATTGGGTGGAAAGAGCGAGACAGCATAATAGGTGCTTGCCTGAGAAGGAAATCAAAGGTCAGGCTTGATGGTTTAGCATTTCCACACTTTTTACACCCCGAAGCTTTTATCTTGCTTTCCCAAACCCTTTAAACACAGTCGGTTCTCTTTGAACTCTCCTCACCTGAGCAGCGTGGAGATTCAAAGGAACTTTGAAAGGGTAAGTACTTCTTAAATTACCGAGAAATTTAATGCACTAGCGCCAGTGTAAAACGGAAAGGCAACACCACTCTCTCAAAAGCAAGCTGCATATTGTGACAGGACAAGAAAATATATCCTTGCGGGGTGTCAAACACAATTCCAAAATTGTATTTCAAGGCAACCTGCCATGTTTTTATGAAGCCTACTTATCAAGGTCAGAAAGAGTTGGCAAGATTTTGAGTTTCACCAACTCCCCATGAGGCAAGACGGTAAACAAAGCGCGAAGTGGGAAACTAAGAAATTATTTAACCGCCTTTTTGGCAGAATTATGTACATCTAACGTAGCCTGTCTTGCAACGCTTGAGCTGGTTCTGGATTGCAGACAAAACTCTCCCAATGGGTGTCTGAGTGAAGAAATAAAAAGCAGTGGCTAATTCTACCCACTCATTTCTTTTTAAAATATAAAATTTATTTTGGAAGACCCATTAGAAACCGGCCCTAAATTAATTCAAAAAATAGAAGAATTTGGTGAGGTAGCCGGACTTAAGATTAATAAGAATAAATCCAAATTAATAACCAAAAATCTTACAAAGGCACAGGAAAGCGAATTGGAAGATAAAACAAAAATAAGCGTAACTAAGAAAATAAAATATTTAGGGATTTGGCTTACAGCGAAGTGCTCCTCGATTAAGGAGGATAATTATGATAAAATACTACACCAGATAAAAAAAGATTTAGAAAATTGGAAAATCTACAAATTTCATTTTTAGGGAGGATTGCAACGGTCAAAATGAATATATTGCCAAAAATATTATTCCTGTTCCAAGTTATTCCAATAAAACTAGGGAAAACATTCTTTCAAGAATTAAATAAATTGGTTACTAAATTTATATGGCAAAGGAAAAAAACTAGGATTAAATTAAAACTCTTGCAAGATACGAAAGATAAAGGGGGATTGGCATTACCAGAGTGGGAAATATACTACCAAGCATCAAGCCTAACTTGGCTAAAAGAATGGATGGAATTGAAAAATACCAGAATTTTAACACTAGAAGGACATGACTTGCAAGCGGGGTGGCATGTGTTCCTATGGGACGAAAAATATAAAATACACAGATACTTTCAAAGACACATAGTTAGGGATGCATTGCTACAGACTTGGGAAAAAATAAAACAAAAACATTACATAAGAATTCCAATGTGGTTATCCCCAACAGAAGCTCTGAAACACCCAAACCTACTGGACATAAATAAGATAATTAGATACAAGGAATTGGTAAATGAACAGGGAAATCTGAAAACAAAACAAGAATTGGAACAAGATGTAGGCAGAGAGATTGATTGGTGGACATTCACACAAATTCAATCTAAATATACAGAGGACAAAAAATATACAGAGTCGCAAGAATTGGATAAAATTATACATGGAACAGAAATAAAATTAATTAGTAATATATATAAATATTTACTGAGATATAAAATGGAAGACGAGGTTGTCAAAGACACAATGATTAGATGGGCAAAAAATTTCGGATACAACATAGAATTGGAGAAATGGGAAAAAATATGGGAAACAAACATAAAATTGACTATGTCTGCGGCATTCAAGGAAAACCAGTTGAAGATGTTTTACAGATGGCATCTTCCACCAGCAAAGCTTGCCAAGATGTTCCAGAACAACTCGCCGACATGCTGGAAATGTAAAAAGGTACATGGAACATATTATCATCTATGGTGGACATGCCCCGTTGCGAAAAAATACTGGACTAAAATAAGAAGATGGATGGAAGAAATAATAGATCAACCTGTAGACTGGAAACCAGAGATCTTCCTGCTGGGTATTTTAAATAGAAAATATAGTAAAGAAATACGGTACTTAATCTTACATATAACAACGGCAGCAAGAATAGTTTACGCACAGTTCTGGAAAAATGAGAATATACCATCAGAGGAAGAAGTGATAAGGAAAATCTTAGACTGTGCGGAGATGGACAAATTAACAAAAGAGATAAAAGAAAAGGAAGACACAGAGTACTATGTAATATGGAATAAGTGGTATGATTGGTTGGAGATTAGAAATAATAAATGAAAATAAATGTGGAAAGGTCAAGAAAGGGAAAATGTGTGTATAATAATGTATAATAATGTATAGTAATAATATGTATTATTCTTAGTATGAAGTATAGTATGAAGGAAGAAAATGGAAATAAGAAACAATGGGACAACAAGGACAAATATTTTTTAAAGAAGAATAAGGGGGGGAAATGTAAATAATAGAAGATTACCGTTACGAAATTGCTGTTTAAAAAAAAAAAAGGAGTATACACTGTGTGTTTATGTGTGTTATGTTTTGTTGTTTTAAAAAAATAAAAATATTAATTAAAAAAAAAAAAAAAAGCAGCGGCTAATTCTACCCACTCATTTCTTTTGAAAATATAAAATTTAGCTGGACATGGTCCCCCTTCCCATCCTTGAGCAAAACAAAGTCTTAAGTAGCTGGAGAGGATATACGTCCGAGAATAATTTCCCAGTTTCAGCTTGTTTATGTTTTATGAATGAATGAATACATATTATCAGGGTTATAAATGGAAACATTACACCATCTGCTTCATTTTGTTTGCTTTTTATTTATTAAGTTCCTGTTAGAGGAAAGAAAGGATGACCTGCTTGATGTTCTAGGACAGGGGTCTTCAAACGTGGCCCTTTTATGAGTTGTGGACTTCAACTCCCAGAATATCTCAGCCAGGCACGCTGGCTGAGGAATTCTGGGAATTGAAGTCCACAAGTCATAAAAGGGCCAAGTTTGAAGACCCCTGTTCTAGGATTAATACGTATCTTTTGATCAATCCTATACCTATAGGGAGAATTAACAGAAAAGTTATCTGTTTCTTTCTGCCTTGCCTGTAAACAATTACTGGCCAGCTTGAAGGAAGAAACTTAAATTTATATCGTATCTTGTTGGGATTTTATCTGGAGGAACTGGTTAACCAGCTGCCTGCTGTAGATTGATTCTTTAGGTTATAGCAGATTGGCCATTTACTGTAAGTTGGGAAAATGCACCAGCTTTTTCCTTTGCTCTCGGAAAAAAGGCTGAGGTGATAATTTGACAATTCATTAAAGTGCATCTATTTTAGGAGTAAGGTGAAAAAGATACTTCGTTGAGGCCCCTCAAAGGTTATGCCACAGCAAACCAGGGCATTTTACGGCCCCCGGGGCCACGACCAGCCCTTTAGTTGTCCCTGTCTAGGTCATATGAGATCAATCGGAAATTAGAAATCAAATGTAAATAAGTGTTACCACCATGCATGCAATAAAACTGCATTGATTTATTTTGGAAGGTCACTGCTTTTTTTTCTTCTTCAGTCCACGTATGTGCATGCGTGCATGCGTGCCTACGCGCCTTCGCAGCCGTGTTGGTTTAGAGCTCAACAACAGTCTGAGTTTTTCATGTGGCCTCTTGCGAAAATTAATTGTCCACCATGTTGGCTGTCGGCCATTTTAAAACTGTTTATAGAAAGACTGTGCTACTTGAAGGTAAAAATACCTCTGAAATTCTTACCAATGGACTATTTGCTCTGATTCTGGAGCTTTGGGTTATTTTGACCTTCTTTCTGAAATGGCTTTAATGTTTTAGGACAGGATTTCTCAACCTTCATAACTTTAAGACGTTGGACTTCAATCTCCAGAATTCTGGGAGTTGAAGTCCATAAGTCTTAAAGTTGCCAAGGCTGAGGAACACTGCTTTAAGAGTTCTTCGTAGTAGGCAAAGTTTCCCTCAAGTTCAAGATGGACTCTTGGTAATTTCATGGGCGCCTCCACCTCATTTTCTCAACTGCAAGATGGATGTAATTCCCCATTGCCACCTTCTGGGACAGGGGTCTTCAAACTTGGCAACTTTAAGACGTGTGGACCAACTCCCAGAATTCCTCAGCCAGCCAGGGCTGGCTGAGGAATTCTGGGAGTTGAAGTCCACACGTCTTAAAGTTGCCAAGTTTGAAGACCCCTGTTCTGGGATATCTGTGGAGATTCTCTTGTCATCCAGGTCATGGTTGTCCCAAAAGTGCTTTTTGAAGAGGCAACTGGACTTCCTTTGTGTTTCCTTGGAGACATTTTGCTTCTATTCGCCACCATTCAGTCAGAACTGAAGAAGCTTCTTGGATAGAAGCGAAATGTCTTCAAGGAAAAACAAAGGAAGTCCAGTTGCCTCTTCAAAAAGCACCTTTGGGACACATTTTGTGGGATGATTTCTTAACTTCCCAATCTAGCCTTCAGACTGGGATGTCCTGTGCTCTCCTGTTCAACTACTTGAGTTAAGTCTGCTTAACTTTCTGGAATCATGCAAAGTTCATTTGGGGCCTTTGCCTGCTTTATACAGGTAGTTCTCAACACTCTGAGCTGGTAGTTCCTTATTGGGGCATTGTTTACTTCTTGATTGTTGGACTAGTGTTAATCAACTCAGACAAACAAGCTAACAGTAAACCACAGCCTAATCAAGGAACCCTCAAGAACACTCCCATCAACACTAACAGGGCAAGTCACTACTATATACACAGGGAGCAAACCCCACTCCCTTCCAGCACTGATGATGTTACCTAGTTGGGTAATGAAACATCTGCAAGAAAACAACCAAGCTCAAAGAGCACCAAGGACCCCACAGTCCTCCTCCTCCTCCTCCTCCTCCCATTCTGATTTCTTCACTCTGAAAATCTTACTCCCTTCTAGCAGTGATGATGTTACCTAGTTGGGCACTGAAACATCTGCAAGAAAACCACCAAGCTCAGAGAGCACCAAGGACCCCACAGTCCTCCTCCTCCTCCCATTCTGATTTCTTCACTCTGAAAATCTCACTCCCTTCTAGCAGTGATAATGTTACCTAGTTGGGTAATGAAACATCTGCAAGAAAACAACCAAACTCAGAGAGCACCAAGGACCCCACAGTCGTCTTCCTCCTCCTCCTCCTCCTCCCATTCTGATTTCTTCACTCTGAAAATCTTACTCCCTTCTAGCAGTGATGATGTTACCTAGTTGGGTAATGAAACATCTGCAAGAAAACAACCAAGCTCAAAGAGCACCAAGGACCCCACAGTCATCCTCCTCCTCCTCCTCCTCCCATTCTGATTTCTTCACTCTGAAAATCTTACTCCTTTCTAGCAGTGATGATGTTACCTAGTTGGGTACTGAGACATCTGCAAGAAAACCACCAAGCTCAGAGAGCACCAAGGACCCCACAGTCGTCTTCCTCCTCCTCCTCCTCCTCCTCCTCCTCCCATTCTGATTTCTTCACTCTGAAAATCTCACTCCCTTCTAGCAGTGATAATGTTACCTAGTTGGATTAGGAAACATCTGCCAGAAAACAACCAAGCTCAGAGAGCACCAAAGACCCCACAATAATAGGCTGAGCCCCTTTTCCAAATTACTGCAGTACATTCCTAGGGTGAGAGTTTTAACAACTGTGTTCCCATGGAAACACACAACCTGCATCTTCCTTAGCCACCGATGGGTCAGACCACAAGGCGCTAATAGAGCTAATAGCGGACCTTCTCTCGCTGTTAGCTCTACCCTCTCCAGTGCCCAAATCTAATTATTTCTCAAGAAATTCCGTATTTTCATCTTTTCCTCTAGGAGCAAAAGCCCCCTCTCTTCCCTCCCCCACTAATTTATTTGCAACCAGTCGGTCAGGACAGATTGGGAAATGGTATCTCTCTACCTGAGCCATCGAGGGGCTTAAAGAGATTAACTATACCGCAATCCAGCTTTCGGTATCTTGGGTATTTAGCACAGGTTCCCGGCTCTCTGGGTTAAACTCACGAAAGCATGAAATTTGCAATTTAAAGGAAAGGGCAGCTTTACTGGGGGAGACATCTCAGTAAGCTACGCAGTCTTAAGGCGGGTCAAGATGAAGAGTAGAAAGAAAAGCTGTCAGACAAGGGCTTCTTCCCTTAGAGCAGAGGGGTGTCAAACTCGCAACGTCACGTGACATGTGGCGACATATTGCGACTTTTCTTCCAGCAATGGGGCGGGCGCGGTTTCGCCACGACGCATCCGGCCCGCGGGCCGGCAGTTTAACACCTCTGCCTTAGAGGCCAATGGGTGATAACGTGGAACAACACAGGTGGCCCTCGACTTACAACAATTCGTGTAGTGACCGTTCAGTTACAACAGCACTGAAAAAAGTGTCTTAGGACCATTTTTCACACTTTGCGACCTTTGGAGCATCGCCGTGGTCAGGTGATCAAAATTCACACACGCTTGGCAACGGACTCATATTTATGACGGCCGCGCGGTCCCGGGGCTCACGTGATCCCCTTCTGCGACCTTCTGACAAGCAAAGTCAATGGGGAAGCTAGAGTCACTTAACCATGTTACTAACTTAACTGCTGTAGTGATTCACTTAACAACGGTAGCCAGAAAGGTCTTAAAATGGGGCAAAACTCACTTCACAAATGTCTCACTTAACAACAGAAATTTTGGGGTCCATTGTGATCATAAGTCGAGGACTATCTGTACTTACTTAGTACAGGGGTCTTCAAACTCGGCCCTTTTATGACTCGTGGACTTCAACTCCCAGAATTCCTCAGCCAGGCACGCCTGGCTGAGGAATTCTGGGAGTTGAAGTCCACGAGTCATAAAAGGGCCAAGTTTAAAGACCCCTGACTTAGTATATTATTAAAAACAGAGAAGGGATAAAATTTAGCTGGCTTCAAAGGACCAGATTCAAATTATCCTACAAGCTGTCCTCGACGTACGACCGTAATGGAGTCCAAAATTATGATTAGTAATTATGATGATTAGTAAGTCAAGGCACCCAGGTGACCGACCCAATTTGGTGGCTTTTGTGGTGGTTGTCAAGGGGATGCTGTGCTTGTTAAGAGAGTCGACGCATTCCTGTAAGCATTTTTGCTGGCAAAAACCATGGAAAAGTTTGTCACATGACTACGGAGCACAACTGACTGTAAAGGGACCCAGAGGCCAAGCACCTGAAATATGGTCATGTGACCTGTGTGTGTGTGTGTGTGTGGGCGCGCGTGTGTGTTCGTGTATGTGTGTGTATGTGTGTTGCCATCAGAACTCCAGAACGGCTTTGTTAAATATCTTTTGAAGCAGTGGCTCCCAACCTTTTCTATACCCCGCACCCCTAGAACGCTTTTGATATATTCTCGCACCCCTTACAAAAGTTCGAAACAAGGACAACGAATTATGCATACACACTATAATTTTGAAAACCTGAGTTTTCGTACCCCCTGGAATATCGTCTCACACCCCTGGTTGGGAACCCCTGGTTTGAAGGATCTGTTTTGTTTTGTAACTTCAAATGGTCGCTAAGCGTCTAGTTGGAAGTTGAGGACAACCTATACTTTGGACACCTTCTGTGAAAACCTAGCTGTAATACTGGGAAACATGAAAGGAAGGAAGGAAGGAAGGAAGGAAGGAAGGAAGGAAGGAAGGAAGGAAGGAAGGAAGGAAGGAAGGAAGGAAGGAAGGAAGGAAGGAAGGAAGGAAGGAAAGGAAGACCAGCAGCAAGACGGATGGACTCAATGGCAGTGGTGATGGGTCCGCCATCAGAAGACTTGAAGGACCAGATTAGGGACACACCAGTTTTGGTCACCATGATGTAAAAAAGATGTTGAGACTCTAGAAAGAGTGCAGAGAAGAGCAACAAAGATGATCAGGGGACTGGAGGCTAAAACATATAAGGGACGGTTGCTGGAATTGGGTATGTCTAGTTTAATGAAGAGAAGGACGAGGGGGGACAGGATAGCAGCCTTCCAATATCTCAGGGGTTGCCCCAAAGAAGAGGGAGTCAAGCTGTTCTCCAAAGGGCCTGAAGGCAGGACAAGAAGCAACGGATGGAAACTCATCAAGGAGAGAAGCAACCTAGAGCTAAGAAGGAACTTCCTGACAGTTAGAACAATTAACCAGTGGAACAACCTGCCTCCAGAAGCGGTGAATGCTCCAACACTGGAAGTTTTTAAGAAGAGACTGGACAGCCATTTGTCTGAAATGGTATAGGGTTTCCTGCCTGAGCAGGGGGTTGGACTAGATGACCTCCAAGGTCCCTTCCAACATCATCATCATCATCATCATCATCATGGACAAAAACCACCTATGCAGTTGCTCAGACCTCCAACATAACAGCATTTTAAAGGAAAAATCTGATATAGTCTTCTTTGACTCATGTTCAACTCCTGATTCATGGACTCACCTGCTTCTTGACAACGATCTGGAACTAGGTGACCATTCCTGCATTTGGGAGATGTTTATTTGACAGGTATAGAATAGGTAGTACCTGGTTCAATAGTAATACGTGTGAGAAAGATCTGGGAGTAGATAAGCACTTAAGTATGATCCAGCCGTGTGCTGCAGCTTCCAAAAAACCCAACACAGTCCTAGGCTGCATTAACAGAGGGACGGAATCAAGATCACGTGAAGTGTTGATACCACTTTACAAGGTCTTGTTAAGGCCACACTTGGAATACTGCATCCAGTTTTGGTCACCACAATATAAAAAAAGATGTTGAGACTCTAGAAAGAGTGCAGAGAAGAGCAACAAAGATGATCGGGACTAGAGGCTAAAATATATGAAGAAGGGTTGCAGAAATTGAGTATGTCTAGTTTAATGAAAAGAAGGATTAAGGGCTTCCGGTTCCGGTTACAGTGCTCGTGGTCGTGCAAAGAGTTTGTTCTCTTTGCCGGCCCGTTTCCCCCCGCTGGTAGACCCTGTATAGGGTCGAAAGTCACCCTGGAGGGGCAACCACCATGGAGGACACTCATTGATCACAGAGGGAGCGGCAGCTCCCCCTGCGGTCCGAGAAATCACCTTTGGGCCGACGGGGAAAAGATCAGCCATTAACATGGCCGATTACTTAGCTGTTCCAGCCGAAAGTCACAGCAACATCTAAGCGAAAAGAACCACCGTGGATGATCCGGGTGAGACCTTTCCTTCCCTTTTGATACCTTATTTACTCTCCTGTCAAAAGCTTTTAGAAACTATTTCCCTACTCTAAGAAAGCAGCGTTTGGATACTTGGGAAAACGAGCTGTGAAAAATAATGAATGTTTATTGTCTCTTTGAGCTGTTGGATTTTGGGGATCCAGAAAGAAAAAAATCCTTACTGTGACTCTTTCTCTTTGCCTGTATGTCTTTAGCTCGAGTGGAAGCCTTTAGGGAGGGGGGTGGAGTGTTTATTCTTTCCTTCCCCCCCCTTCTGAACATTACTGTTTATTTCTTAAACAAAAAGAAAAAAAAATTTTCCCTCGGCTCTTGGGGCCGAATCACGTGGATTGGGCAGTAACAAAGTATCCAGTTTAAGCTGTGCTGATTTTGGCGTGAAGCCCAGAAATTCCTATCTAAGTGAAATTAGCTCAAGGGCTCTGCTACAAAGTAGCTATCTTAAGCTGAACTTCTACTTTGTCTTGAACTTGACCTGACGCCCAGAAATTCCTAATAACTGACTTTTAAGGCATCTTATTCTACTACTATTTTGGATTACAAATTAGACATTTACAACACTGACTTTGACTTTTGCTGCCTGTAACTTTTTGTTGGGCTTGATTTTTTGTTTTTTTTTCCTATTTCTGTTTGGATGTTACATTTTATAATATTGCAATCTACCTTCTAAGCTGAATTTTCACTAAAAAATGAAGACTACTCCATTATTGAAATGGAAACTTACCCACAGCTTGATTATGGATTGATACTAGAAAAAAATTTGGAAATGAAAGAGGAATTAAAAGAACATTTTAGAAAGCACAGGAAAGACAATGTTTCAGAGTTAAAAATTGAATCTCAAAGTTTGACTGATCATGACACACAACCAGATGCACAACTTAACGAGATGGAGGAAATATATTTACAACCTACTGAAGAGGAAGATGCTACACCTCATACACATATGATGGAAAATTTTGATGCTCAAAGGCAGATTTCAACTAAAACATTTATAACCCTAAAAGCAACAGGAATTGACTTCCAAATACGAGACATTAATGCTGACAATATGAATAAACAATGAATAATTACCATACTGATTAAGACTGATTACCTAATGCAGACAACACTGGAAAAAAGAGAAGAAGACTACAACCAGACTCAGTTGTGGAAAAATGTGTATAGCCAAGCAGTACAATGTGAGGAGTTAGAGGCCCTATTGTGGAAACCTGTTTGGCACAAAAAGAAAGCTAGAATTAGGTTTAAAAATGAGCTAAAATTTTATCTGACGGGTTAAAAAGGCTTTTAGAGAATTGATTTGATTATGGTCTGGAATGACAATATGGAAAATTGGAAATCTTAAATTTAAAAGGAGTTGGATTGATATTAGTGAAATATTACTGTTATTTTTATTTACAATGATTGAATGTTAACTAGAAATGCATTAATCTAACTAGGTTAAAATAATTGAGGAACTTTTAGAGATTTGGATTGACTTATAAAATATATATTTGATAGAATATAAGAGAGAAGTTTTTTTTTATCTTCCTGGGCTCCAAGATCACCACAGATGGGGACTGCAGCCAAGAAATTAAAAGACGCTTGCTCCTGGGGAGGAAAGCTATGGCAAATTTAGACAGCATACTAAAAAGCAGAGACATCACCCTGCCAACAAAAAAGTGCGTATAGTCAAGGCCATGGATTTCCCAGTTGCAATGTATGGCTGTGAAAGTTGGACCATAAGAAAGGCTGAGCGCCAAAGAATTGAGGCCTTTGAACTATGGTGCTGGAGAAGACTCCTGCGAGTCCCTTGGACTGCAAGGCGATCAAACCGGTCAGTCCTAGAGGAGATCAACCCTGACTGCTCCTTAGAAGGCCAGATCCTGAAGTGGAAACTCAAGTACTTTGGCCACCTAATGAGAAGGAAGGACTCACTGGAGAAGAGCCTGATGCTGGGAAAGATGGAGGGCAATAGAAGAAGGGGACAACAGAGAATGAGGTGGCTGGATGGAGTCACTGAAGCAGTAGGCGTGAGCTTCAATGGACTCCAGAAGATGGCAGAGGACAGGAAGGCCTGGAGGAACGTTGTCCATAGGGTCGCAATGGGTCGGACACGACTTTGCAATTAACAACAACAACAACAAAGAGAGAAGTATTAAAATATAATAGTTATACTATATATGTGTTTTAGAAATTGTTATTGTTTTATGGGAAATTGAGGGACCCGAAATGTAACCTATGTGTTTATTTTAGGCTAAAATGTAAAATGGTTTTAAACTAGTTCAACCTAAAAACAGGATTTTGATTGATATGTGAATTACTAACGATATTTTTGTTTTTTATATATAATGATTGAATTTTATCTAGATATGTATTAATATTAGGTTTTAGCTTGAGGGAAACAGAGAAGTAATGTTAAGGAATTATTGAATTATCTATGTTTGATTATATTGTGTTTTTTTTGGATGATTGATCACCCTATCTCCACGGAGATTCTTAAGGCACATTGATGTAAAACTAAAAATACCAATAAAACTTGTTGGGGGGAAAAAAGAAAAGAAGGATTAAGGATGATAGCAGTCTTCCAATATCTAAGGGGCTGCTGCAAAGAAGAGGGGGTCAACCTAGTTTCCAAAGGACAAGGAGCAATGGATGGAAACTCATCAAGGAGAGAAGCAACCTGAAATTAAGGAGAAATTTCCTGACAGTGAGAACAATTAATCAGTGGAACAACCTGCCTCCAGAAGCTGTGAATGCTCCAACACTGGAAGTTTTTAAGAAGAGACTGGACAGCCATTTGTCTGAAATGGTATAAGGTTTCCTGCCTGAACAGGGGGTTGGACTAGAACGGGGGTCTCCAAGCTTGGTAACTTTTAAGGCCTGTGGACTTCGGTTCCCAGAATTCCCCAGCTAGCCATGTTGGCTGAGGAATTCTGGGAGTTGGTCCACAGATCTTAAAGTTGCCAAGGTTGGAGACCCCTGATGTAGATCACACCCACAGATCTATCGGGGGTACTGTCAACGTCTTGTGCTACTGTCAAGAGGTGTGGGGAACTGGAGGGGGAAGAATAGGCTGAAGCTCACCCGAATTAGGTCAGGTGGCTGTGGGGTGAAACATCTTCTATGTTCCATCTTTAATCCTGGACTAGAAAGGTCCCTTCCAACTGTTATTTTATTCTGTTCTCCTTCTCTGAGCCAAATTCCTGGGATTATCTATGTCTCCCATCCCACTCTAAATACCAAATCCAGACCTTTATTATTTAGTTTTTAAAAGACCAGGCACAACAGGTGAGAGGCTGCCACCTGCTATATTTTGTAGCAAAGCAACTCAATGGCCAGACTAATGTTGATGAGAACGCACAGGGCATATGTCTCTGTATTTCATGATGCCGCTCTTGGCTCTGAAATTGCATACATCAATGCAAACTTTAGAGTAGGGGTCTTCAAATGTGGCCCTTTTATGACTTGTGGACTTCAACTCGCAGAATTCCTCAGCCAGCATGCCTTCATGCCTTCATGGACTTCAACTCCCAGAATTCCTGAGCCAGCATGCCTCAGCTTGGAAACCTCTCCCTTTCCCCTCAGCGTTGCTGGCTGAGGAATTCTGGGAGTTGAAGTCCACAAGTCATAAAAGGGCCAAGTTTGAAGACCCCTGCTTAGTTTAGAGAAAAGGTTGCAAATCATTTACTTGGGAGAAACAGTGCAAAAACGTTTCAAAATCTTTGGAGATAACAATGTTTCTGTGGTGTGTGTGTCTAAATTATACACCACAGTGGAATTAGGACTGCGGAGGGAGGGTGTCTATCTGACCATCAGAACTTCAGAATGGGACCTAAGTACCTTTTGCAGGAGTCTGTTGTAACTGAAGCATTGCTAAGCAACAGGTAGGTACCTGTAAATGGTTTTGAACATTAGCAGTGCTATCCCAATCCAGTGTAAATCCCTTCCCTCAGTTACTCTGATGATTACAGTCCACTGGGAGGGGCTATTCTAGTATTTTAAACAAAATGTTATGCGCACTTGGGGGGCTTAAACAGATCAGGTAAAGCAATACCAGCGCAATTCTTGTAAGGTGCTAAGCTTAGTTAAATTTAAACTGGGATTATAGTCTGGAGCCTTAATCCCGCCTAGATCAAACTGGCAATCCTTGGCTGTGTAAACACAGGCATAGACTCAAAATCACGTGAAGTATTAGTACCACTTGATAAAACTTTAGTAAGGCCACACCTGGAATACTGCATCCAGTTTTGGTCACCACATTACCAAAAAAGATGTTGAGACTTTGGAAAAAGTGCAGAGAAGAGCAACTAGGATGATTAAGGGCCAGGAGACTAAAACATGTGAACGGTTGCAGGATTTGGGTTTGGCCAGTCTAGTCAGGAGACATGATAGCAGTATTCCAGTATTTGAGGGGCTGCCACAGAGAAGAGGGGGGGGGGTCAACTTATTTTCCAAAGCTCCAGAAGGCAGGACAAGAAGCAACGGATGGAAACTAATCAAGGAGAGAAGCAACCTGGAATTAAGGAGAAACTTCCTGACAGTGAGGACAATTAACCAGTGGAACAACCTGCCTCCAGAAGTCATGGGTGCTCCATCACTGGAGGTTTTTAAGAAGGGATTGGATAGCTATTTGTCTGAAGTGGTATAAGGTCTCCCGCTTGAGCAGGGGGTTGGACTAGAAGACCTCCAAGGTCCCTTCCAGCTCTATCCTTATTGTTTGATTGCTTGGGAGTGAAAATCATCAAGTTTGGTTATTCAGCCATCAACACAAATTTCAGGAAGGTTTTGCCCATGTTCCAAAACGATCAAAGGAAAGGAGCAATTCATTACGGTAGAGGAAAACCTGGATCGGTTTTTGCCTTAAGGCTGGGGGATGGGTAGAAAATAAATGAGATAAAAGCCTTTTTGAAAGCCAACGCTGATTTGCCGAAAAACCAACCCAAGATGAGTATATAATGAAGCAACGCTGCCAAGGTTGCTATTCAATTTGAAGAGAGAGCACATCTTTCTCCATTTCTGACTGGCTCAAAAATGGGACATGAAAGCTGTTTACACCAGAGGGCAACCTGGAGCAACGGTTGGAAGAAATAAAATTGCTTTCAGACTTAATTAGGCCAGTTTTGTTTTTTGTTTTTGGAAAAAAAAAGTATTTGTGTTCAGGAAAAGGCGGCAGGATGATAATTTATAGTGTAAAAAACAGAGGGGTAGGGAGAGAGGGTTTATGTCCGTGAAGATATTATTCAGATAGCTCCCAAGTAATATATATATATATATTACTAAACATTTCCAATAGTCGTAAAACCTAATTAGCTGCGCTGAAGTGCCCATGCATGAGCTCAGGAATGGGATTCAGGTGGGCCATCTTGGCATTTGAATCTCCTTGAGGACACCCAGGTCAAAATAATCTCTTAGAAACAAGCCTGTCTGCCCCCCAAAAACCCCTTACCAATAAAGGAAGTAAACTGTCATCCATTTAAAGCAGGGGTCTTCAAACTTGGCCCTTTTCTGACTTGTGGACTTCAACTCCCAGCATTCCTCAGCCAGGCATGCGTGCCTGGCTGAGGAATGCTGGGAGTTGAAGTCCACAAGTCAGAAAAGGGCCACATTTGAAGACCCCTGGTCTAGAGCTTAAGATGCTAAGTTAGACTTAAAAAATGGGACTTTTTTTTTTTTTTACTTACAATGGAAGAGCTTAAAATCTTACTTAATGGGCTAAGGAGATTTTAAAAGATATTAATTGATTTAATATTTAAATACTTAGATTTATAAGGGAAATGAAAATTAGCCATTAGAATATAGTTTTGAATTATAATACGGAAGTTGGATTGAGACAACAAAAGGATACTTTATTAGTAAGTGATGAGGTACTAGGATGAGAAACAGAATATATTGGTGAAATAAAGTAAGAATGTATTTAAGTAAACAATGTGTGAATTTTAGATATGACAACTATTTTGTAATGAAATAAGGGAAATTTGGGTTTCCCGAAATCTAAATATTATGCATATTAAAGGCTAAATTGGAATAGTGTAATTGAAATTAGGTAAAATTTAAAAACAGGACATGGATGCGCATAAGTAAAAATAGATTGATAAATGCCTTAATCGATTGAGTTATAATTAGAAATGTATTAATTTGAATGTGATATAATAATCAAGGGAAATAGAGAGGGAATTTCTGATGATGTAACCTGAGACGTGTACGAAAGATCTTGTTACTGGACTATTGATTACCCAATCACCACGCTGCTTCCTAAATACTTGGATGTAAAATTGGACAATTAATAAAACTTGTTTAAAAAAAAAAAAAGATGCTCGCCTCACACTCAGGAGGCCGAGGGTTCGATCCCAGGCAGCGGCAGATGTTTCTCTATCAGGGCGCAAAGAGACAATATCTGCTGTGAACTCTGCAAATCTTGTTGGCGCAGGTCCCAAATTAACGCTGGCAAAGAACGCTTTTGCTCAATTATACTACCACACTCCCAGATTTCTCTGAAGGCAGGGTGGCCTAGTCAGCAAAATCAGTTGTGCATTAGGGAAATATTTGTCCTGAAGTATTGATCTGCCCCAGAGAGCAATTTCAACAAAGAAAAGCTTCGAAAATAGAAGCACTTATTATTCCATTGCTGTCTATGGGGAAGCAGAGAGCGAATGTGTCTGCTTCCCCATAGACAGCAATCAGATAATAGTTCTCGGGGGAGGAGTTCAAAGCACCAAATGAAAACCGCCCCCCCCATCTTCGCATCCACTACAGCAATTGGCATCATTAGCACAGGTAGTCCCCCACTTACGATCACAATTATGTCCAACATTTCCACTGCTAAGTGAGATAGTTGTTAAGGGGGTTTTGTCCCAGTTTATGACAGCTGTTAAGTGAATCACTGCAGTTGTTAAGTTAGTATTACCGTGGTTAAGTCAGGGGTCTTCAAACGTGGCCCTTTTATGACTTGTGGACTTCAACTCCCAGAATTCCTCAGCCAGGCACGCGTGCCTGGCTGAGGAATTCTGGGAGTTGAAGTCCACAAGTCATAAAAGGGCCATGTTTGAAGACCCGATTTCAAGACTCTTCAGAGTTAGAACGGCATTGAAAAAAGTGACTCACAACTGGTCCTCACACATACGACCATTGCAGCGTCCCCAAGGTCACGTGATCAAAACTGGCAACCAACATGTATTTAGGAGGGTTGCCGTGTCCCAGGGTCATGTGATCACTATCTGCAACCTTCCCAGCTGATTCCTGACAAGCCAAATCAATGGGGGGAAGATGAATTCTGCCTAATGATTGCCGGATTCACTTAATAGCTGCAGTGATTTGCTTAACAGCCATAGCGAAAAGGTCATATAATTGGGCACAACTCACTTAACAACGGCCTTGATTAGCCATGGAAATTTTGGCCTCAATTGTAGTCGTTAAGTCGAGGACTACGAGTATAGGAATATACAGTAATGCAGAGATTACCATTAATCTCTCAATATCTAGTAATATATATATATATTTAAGAACAATTTGCCTTAGGCCCACAACTGGAATTGTTTACAAACCTCTCCAGGGGCATGGAAATAATGCCTCAGATTATCCTTTTTCCCATTATTCAGAGAATAATTTCGCCGAGGTTGCCAAGAAGGAATCAAAGCTTGGCTTTCCGACGTCTTGGGTTGAGTTCCTCCTCCCGCTGAAGCATTACGGGAAAGACGAGAGATGTATAGAATTGTAAAGTTGGAAGGGGCCATTTAAACCACTTAATCCCATTCTGGAGTGTGACCTTCTCCCGGCCAGTTACCGGCGGGCCAATCGGTTACCTGGAAAATCTGCACGTTGCAACTTCAATCGGAAGCTATTGGAGAATTTTGGTTCTTTCTTCCCTACTTCTAACCTCAGCGTTGTTGGAGACATCATGACTGTCCACCAGAATAAAGGAGGGATCACTTGGTGTCCTACTTTTAGAATAACAGAGTTGGAAGGGACTTTGAAGGTCTTCTAGTCCAAGCCTCTGCTCAAGCAGGAGACCCCTATACCATTTCAGACAAATGGCTGTCCAGTCTCTTCTTAAAAACTTCCAGTGTTGGAGCATTCACAGCTTCTGGAGGCAGATTGTTCCACTGATTAATTGTTCTCACTGTCAGGAAATTTCTCCTTAGTTCCAGGTTGCTTCTCTCTTTGGTTAGTTTCCATCCGTTGCTTCTTGTCCTGCCTTCAGGTGCTCTGGAGAATAGTTTGACTCCCTCTTCTTTGGGGCAGCCCCCGAGATATTGGAACACTGCTATCATGTTACCCCTCATCCTTCTCTTCATTAAACTAGACATCCCCAAATTCTTCAACCGTTCTTCATATGTTTTAGTCTCCAGCCCTGTAATCATCTTTGTTGCACTTCTCTGCACTCTTTCTAGAATCTCAACATCTTTTTTATATGGTGGCAGCCAAAACTGAATGCAATATTCCAAGTATGGTCTTACCAAGACATTGTAAAGTGGTATTAACACTTCACATGATTTTGATTCTATCCCTCTATTAATGCAGCCTAGGACTGTGTTGGCTGTTTTGGCAGCTGCAGCACACTGCTGGCTCATATTTAAGTGATTGTCCACTAGGATCCATCTCTTTTCTGCTGTGTACTTAAAAGGCTTAAAGCTGAAAAGATTAAAAGCTTTGGAGCATTAGTAGCTAGTTATCCACAATGTTCTAATGACTTTGCAAAGGTGTGCCATTTGATATGTAATAATAATAAAGTTGGAAGGGACTTTGGAGGTCATATAGTCCAACCCCCTGCTCAGGCAGGAAACCCTATACCATTTCGGACAAATGGCTGTCCAATCTCTTCTTAAACACTTCCAGTGTTGGAGCATTCACAGCTTCTGGAGGCAGGTTGTTCCACTGATTAATTGTTCTCACTGTCAGGAAGTTTCTCCTTAGTTCCAGGTTGCTTCTCTCTTTGGTTAGTTTCCATCCGTTGCTTCTTGTCCTGCCTTCAGGCGCTTTGGAGAATAGCTTGACTCCCTCTTCTCTGTGGCAGCCCCTGAGATATTGGAAGACTGCTATCATGTCCCCCCTCGTCCTTCTCTTCATTAAACTAGACATGCCCAATTCCAGCAACCGTTTCTTCTATGTTTTAGCCTCCATGTAATGGCGATTACATGACCCTGTCATAAATACATGCTTGTTGCCAAACGCCCATGGGCATGCTGTGATGGTTGTATGTGCAAGAACTGGTTATAAGTCACTTTTTTCAGTGTTGTCGTAACTTCAAAAGGTTGCTAAATGAATGGTTGTAAATTGAGGACAGCCTGTAGTCTGGATGGCTTACCACTTGGGCTATTAAAACCAGACTTAGCAGGGTGTTTCAACATATAGTCAAAAGTTGTATCTGCACAGTTTTCTTGCCTTGGAAACTGTGGGCATCCTAGACCAAGCTAGATCCCCCAAACCCACTAGGGAATTTCTGCAAGCCCGGCATTCAGACAAATCAGCCATCAATAGACACACAGAGATAAACTGCATTTACACACCATTCAAAAGAAAGAATAAAAAGGCTAAGAAGGAAACAAACTGGCATCCTCACCAGTAACAAACACAGAGATAAACAGGGATTAACACCAGGCAATCAATCTAGCAGAAAACAATACCCTATTTCAAGAATCTACCCCCACCAACACTGCCATATAAACCGAGAGAGAACCTCTCTCCCTTCTAGCACTGATGATGTTCCCTAGTTGGGTAATGAAATGTCTGCAGGAAAAAAACAATCAAGCTCAGAGAGCACCAAGGACTCCACAGTTCTCCTCCTCCTCCTCCTCCTCCTCCTCCTCCTCCTCCTCCCTGCAAATGCCACTCCTTCTAGCAATGATGTTGTTCCCTAGTTGGGTAATGAAATGTCTGCAAGAAAACAACCAATTCAGATAGCACCAAGGACTCCACAGTCCTCCTCCTTCTCCTCCTCTTCTCCTTCCTCCTCCTCCCTGCAAATGCCACTCCCTTCTAGCAATGATGATGTTACTTAGTTGGGTAATGAAATGTCTTCAAGAAAACAACCAATTCAGATAGCACCAAGGACTCCACAGTCCTCCTCCTCCTCCTCCTCCTCCCTGCAAATGCCACTCCCTTCCAGCAATGATGATGTTACTTAGTTGGTTAATGAAATGTCTGCAAGAAAACAACCGAGGTCAGAGAGCAACAGGGACCCCGCAGTGCAACCCCGTGATAGAGACTCTCTTCCATTGGACACCCTACTTTTAAATGAAACTGGCAACGTCTGGCACTTACTTAATTGCAACTATCAAAAAGAAAAATGAAAAGGATGCTGGCAGGGAGAAAAAAGCTTTGCCATTAATCAGCAAAAGAGATCTAAAGCAATTTAAAACGTAGAGGCAAGCTTTTGTTCTGTCTAGAACAAACCTATTAGAATTATTTCCCCTTCATTTATCAGGGAAGAACTGCTATATTTTCCCCCAGTGGTCAGATCTCACCTGGTGATAGGCAGCATTGCCTAAATTGGTTTAAGCAAAGCTATGCTGTTTATCAAAAATGGATATGTGGTCCTTTGCACCAGTTTTCTCCTGTGACTTTCCGGGAGGCAAAACTGCATTAAGAGTGAGATTTGTTTAGTTCATTCTTGCCTCTGGCTTCCGTTCTCTTCTTCTGTGTTATGCTTATCTAGACTCCCTTCAATCAGGCTTCAGGCCTGGACGTAGTACTGAGACAGCGGCGGTCATGCTTGCTGGTGACCTTGATGGAGTCAGGATGGGGACAGGGAACCTTCCTAGTTGATCTTTTGATCCTTTGATCTCTTGGTGGCTTTCTTCGATCCTTTGATCTCTTAGTGGCTTTCAATGCCATTTGACCATGGTATCGTTTGGTCTGCCAGTGGAGATTAGGAACGGGGACACGTTTTGTGGTCGTCGTCTTCCTTTCTCTGTCATGGTTGCTGTAGGTGTTGACAAGGAGAAGAGAGCAAGTCTGTGGCCCCCGATGTGCAGCGTTTGACACTCTTGTTCCTACCGGTAAATATCTGATTGGAGCTGGGAGGTGACCTTCCAGTTTTGGGCCAAGTCTTAGCAAAATGTAGATTGGGGTCTTCAACCTTGGCAACTTTAAGATCTGTGGACTTCAATTCCCAGAATTCCCCAGCTAGCCATGCTGGCTGGGGAATTCTGGGGTTGAAGTCCACAGATCTTTAAAGTTGCCAAGGTTGGAGACCCTTGATGTATATCACGGGTGTCAAACTCACCAGTCATGTGACGTGTCGTAACGTATCGTGACTCTTTTTGCATTGCTGGCAATAGGTGGGCGCAGCTTCAGTATGATGAAACCGGCCCACGGGCCGGCAGTTTGACACCCCTGATGTATATGATACCCACACACCTATCGGGGGTACTGTCAAGGTCTTATGCTAGTGTCAAGAGGTGTGGGGAACTGGAGGGGGGAGAATAGGCTGAAGCTCACCCCAACAAGATCAGGTCGCTGTAGGATGAAACATCTTCCATGTTCCATCTTTAATCCTGAATGGAATTGTGTCAAGGTAATGATTTAGAAGCTAACCAGATGATGTAATGTAAGATGTAATGGTGGGAATGACTCAGCAGGGTCTGTGTCTCTTTAAGAGCTTTGTATAAAAGGGAAGGCTCCGCAGATGTGTTCTCTCTTCCGTTTTCCTGCTGTAACTGCTGTCTGTTGGATCCTGCTGTATGTATATTGTTCCTGGTATATGATATTGTAGATAATGTAAGATAAACCACCATTTAATATAGACCACTGTTTACTGTGTTTACTTCTGGGTTATCTCAGTACAATAAGACTGTGCGTGCTCTGACAAATTGCACTTCTCCCTTTGGGTCTACTGCCCAATTTGGGGCTATTGGGACTCACAGTTCTTGCTCAAGGAATAGGTGGCAGCTACTGCTAAGGTCTTCACACACAAATCCATGTTGTGCACCAAGGGAACCCTCACTTCGAACAGGGCGGCCTTCAGCCAACCACTCATACTTTGATCTGGGACACCGCAATGTACTCTACACAAGGTTACTTTTGAAATCCACTTGGAAGATGCAGCCGGTCCAGAATGTGGTGGCACAGGCAATTTGTGCCTTTGCTGCGTGAGCTGCACTGATCGCTGATATATTTCCAAGCGCAATTAATGGTGCTGGTTATCACCTGTAAAGCCCTTGCTGGCGTAAGGCCCAGTTATCTAAGGAAGTGTCCAATGTTCTGTAATTCCTGCACATCCAGTCCTTGTTCCTGACATTAATTAAATGGATTTGAACTACACTGTGCCTCGGTCCTCAAGGCCTCAGCAGGAAAACAGCAATGTGTTGATGCTTGCAGATAGTTTGGCTGACCACTGGTTTCTGTTTGGTTGGGGGGGGGCACCTCTCAACTGGGTCCATCTGGACGACTAGTGCAGGCCATGAGCCATTAGCCAAGGGTGGGAAGACACAACGTTTTTCTGCCCTGAGCCTGCTGGGCCCAGTTTCACATCTTTTCCCCCTCCTCAAAGGCAGTGTTTTCCAGCAGTTTGCCTGTCTGTCTTCATTTTGTTCCTGTTCCAATTAATTCCAGGGGTTGTTGTAGGGATCGTCTATCTTCTTCCATCATTGGTGTCTGCCTTCCATGGTCATTCGGACCTGTGCTGCATGGCTAGCTCTTTCTTTCCTTCCTTCCTTCCTTCCTTCCTTCCTTCCTTCCTTCCTTCCTTCCTGTTCCTTTTTTCTTCCTGTTCCCTGTTTTCTTTATCTCTCTACTCTTACTCCTCCCCCACCCCAGAGCCATAACCCCCACCCCAACAACACCCATTCGCTTCTAGCTCAAGTAATAAGAAGATGGTTAACACTATGGCTGTTTTTTTAAATGATGGTTTAGTATTTAAAAAGTGAATGAATTTCCTTCCTTCCTTCCAATCCAACCAGGTCAACCTTTCTTCCTCATCAAGATCTTCCTTCCTTCCTCATTAAGATTGACCTTCCTTCCTTCCTTCCCACCCTCCCCTCCCCCATCCCCAAATCTTTCTTTTTTCGTTCCTTCCTTCCTGCCTGTCTGCCTACCTTCTACCAGTTTCTCCTTCTAGAAGGACTATAAAATTGTGGTGTGTTATGCAAACACATACTGCCGGTGCTCCAATGTCATGGACACAAGGAGTCAGTGCATACCAAAAAAAAAACAAAGGAAGGAAGGAAGGAAGGAAGGAAGGAAGGAAGGAAGGAAAGAAGGAAGGAAGGAAGGAAGGAAGGAAGGAAGGAAGGAAGGAAGGAAGGAAGGAAGGAAGGAAGGAAGGAAGGAAGGAAGGAAGGAAGGAAGGAAAACCGTGGCCATGGAAAGGAAAATGCTTTACCAGTATGAGTTGAAAGGCTGAATTTGCAGAAGAATCCAGCTATCAAGTGCCATGGTAACCACCGTCCAGCCAGAACCACTGGCCCAGGGGTAGGCAACCTGGGCTCTTTTATGACTCGTGGACTTCAACTCCCAGAATTCCTGAGCCAGCATGGCTCAGCTTGGAAGCCTCTCCCTTTTCCCTCAGCATGGCTGGCTCAGGAATTCTGGGAGTTGAAGTCCACAAGTCATAAAAGAGCCATCCCTGCACTGGCCAAAGGGAAAGAAGTGATGGGAATCTGGAAAGGGATTTCTGAACTGGCCTAATATCCGGTGGATGATGAAGTCCAATCTGCATAAATTCAGAATAAGCGTCCTTGAATTCAGTAACGTCTCCTTTGATCTAAGCCTGACTCTTGCTGACTTGATGCACGCACACAAGATGGCAACCACGTGTAAATGGTTTGCTACTGTTTTCTTTCTGGATGGTTTCTTAGCTTCCCACTCTAGCTGATAGCTCTGAGATTTCCTAACGGTCTCATATCCAGATGCAATAGTACAGGCAGTCTTCGACTTACAACAGATCGTTTAGTGACCCTTCAAAGTTACAACGGCACTGAAAAAAGCGACTCGTGGCCGCTTTTCACACTTAACGATGGTTGCAGCATCCCCCCGTGGTCACGTGATCAAAGTTCAGACGCTTGGCAACCGGTTCACATGTATGACGGTTGCGGTGTCCCGTGACCTTCGGACAAGCCAAGTCAACGGGGAAGCCAGAATCACTTAACAGCCGTGCTACCAACTTAACAACTGCAGTGATTCCCTTAAAAAGTCTGGCAAGAAAGGTCGTAAAACGGGGGCAAAACTCACTTAACAAATGTCTCGCTTAGCCACAGAATTTTTGGGCTCCATTGTGGTTGTAGGTCGAGCACTATCTGCAACTAGGTATGACCTTGCTTGAGAATCTGAGATCAGCTAAGACAGGGGTCTTCCAACTTGGCCCTTTTATGACTTGTGGACTTCAACTCCCAGAATTCCTCAGCTAGGCACGCCTGGCTGAGGAATTCTGGGAGTTGAAGTCCACAAGTCATAAAAGGGCCAAGTTGGAAGACCCCTGCTGTATTAGGATGAGCTGTGACTAAATCAAGCAGGGTTGTTCTTATGTTTTAAATCAGTGTTTCTCAACCTTGCAACTTTAAGAGGTGTGGACTTCAACTGGCTGGGGAATTCTGGGAGTTGAAGTCCACACCTCTTAAAGTTTCAAGGTTGAAAAGGCCCAGTTCTAAGGCTTTCCTCTGCTAAGGCAGGGGTCTTCCAACTTGGCCCTTTTATGACTTGTGGACTTCAACTCCCAGAATACCTCAGCCAGGCATGCCTGGCTGAGGAATTCTGGGAGTTGAAGTCCACAAGTCATAAAAGGGCCATGTTGGAAGACCCCTGAGCTAAGACTTAGCTGCAACTTCCCACAAGCCTTCTGGGATACCCTTGTAAGCCTCAAAAGATGGTTAAAATCCAGCATGGGATGGGATAGGCTAGCGCCGCGTGGTCCCTCAGTTTTGGCTTTTGTCAAAAGAAGCCCCATATTTCTTTGATCGGATTTCAAGTTTCCACACACGCCTGCCACATCATTTTCCTCGGAGGTACAGCAGGCCTGCAAATCTTTTTTTTGCCGATTCTCCGCTTTTCCCTTTTCCCAGAACCGGGGAGAGAAAGCGCCGCTTGTTTATTGATCCTCCAGATTTTTAACACGTTGGCTGAAAAGTTCCAGGCATCCTGCCAAGACCGAGCAAATAATAATGACTATGAATGTCACTGGTTTCAGAAGAGAACAAACCAATTCTCCGAGGTACGGAGCTTCCAGTCCTACGAAAGAGCTCAGCTCATTACCGGCAACGCTGAAACCTCCTCTCGACGGTGTTGAGATCTTTTTCTTTCTTTCTTCTTCTTCTTCTTTCCATCCCTTCAAGTTTTAAGGGCTGAATGGGATACTTGGCTGTGCTGGCTTGCTGGTGGTGTTCAAAACCCCAGCGCCAGACTCAAAGCTTCCAATTCCCACCCCTGCTGCCTTTCCTTAACTCTTTGGTTTTGCTTGTTCTGCACCCCGTTCCGATCATCACTGGTTGGAATCACATTTATTCCCCAAATCTCACTTCGTTTCTTGGATGCTTTTACATTTTGAGGGAGGGCAGATGGAGAGAACAAGGCAGTTCCGCATGGAGCTTGGGGATGAGGAATTGAGAACCAGGGTGGTAATTCAAAGACCCAAAGGAGAGACTCATTGTCAATCAAGAGAATATTTGTAGCTCCGTGTTGGAAAAGTGGGGTCCCTGTTGCTCTCTGAGCTTGGTTGTTTTCTTGCAGAAGTTTCGTTACCCAAACTAGGTAACATCGTTAGCACTGATGATGTTACCTAGTTTGGGTAACGAAACATCTGCAAGAAAACAACCAAGCTCAGAGAGCACCAAGGACCCCACAATCCTCCTCCTCCTCCTCCTCTCCCCACTCTCCTCTAGCACTGATGATGTTACCTAGTTTGGGTAATGAAACATCTGCAAGAAAACAACCAAGCTCAGAGAGCACCAAGGACCCCACAGTCCTTCTCCTCCTCCTCCTCTCCCCACTCTCCTCTAGCACTGATGATGTTACCTAGTTTGGGTAATGAAACATCTGCAAGAAAACAACCAAGCTCAGAGAGCACCGAGGACCCCGCAGTCCTCCTCCTCCTCCTCCTGCTCCTCCTCCTCTCCCCACTCTCCTCTAGCACTGATGATGTTACCTAGTTTGGGTAACGAAACATCTGCAAGAAAACAACCAAGCTCAGAGAGCACCAAGGACTCCTCAGATTGTTCTCTCTTGTCAGGAATCAAATGTGGAAACCAATGAAGAGTAAAATTGGGCAAAATGCTCACCATACTAAACCACCAGCCCCTAAACAAACCCACTGTCAAGGTTCCGACTAATGGAACACTTCAAAGAACTTCCAGGCATTGTTTATGCTAAAAAGTCTTTAATCATTGAACACAGTGTCGGCACGGCATGGATGGATGCCAAGATCTGAATTTCCTTTTCTTTGCACATCACATTCCAGGCTATTCCCCTCCCCTATTTTGCAGTCATAATTCACATTTTCCAATCAGCCTGAAGGGCAAAGATTCACTTCCCTTGGTATCCTGCTCAGTCCTTATCTTTCTCCTCCCCTCCCACCATCATCTGAATTAACTCTAAAAATACCAGACAGTTCTGCATATCTTGTCAAAGCAATAATATCCAATATTAGCAGCGTTGACACCCACTTGATCGGTTAAACAAGTAGTAGTACAGTAGCAATAGGTACTTAGATAGCAACAAGTTGGCTTTGACTTCTGTCAACTGCACAGACTGTAGTACTTCTCAACTCCTGCAATGTTGAGATGTCTGGACTTCAGTTCCCAGATTTCCACATCCAGCCTAGCCATGAGTGAAGATTCTGGGAGCTCGGCTCATCCTGGCCAAGGCAAATGGTTACATTTCCACTTTTCTTTAGTAATAATTTCTACCTCTTCCAAGAATGATCCTCTAATTTCCTTGACCCTGGACATCTATAGTACCTTAACTCACTGTCTTCTCTCAGTTTTGCCAAGCTTAATGTTTTCTCGTCTATCACCAACTCACACAATATGTCCAGTATTAGCTTCTGGCTGCTGGTCGTTACCTCGTGGGAACAATCCATTTTTATTTCATTTTTATTTAGGATTAATTTGACTGTCCTTACGATCAATACTACTCTTAGTAATCATCATCATCATCATAAAGTTGGAAGGGACCTTGGAGGGCATCTAGTCCAACCCCTTGCTCAGGCAGGAAACCCTATACCATTTCGGACAAATGGCTGTCCAGTCTCTTCTTAAAAACGTCCAGTGTTGGAGCATTCACCGCTTCTGGAGGCAGGTTGTTCCACTGGTTAATTGTTCTAACTGTCAGGAAGTTTCTCCTCAGTTCCAGGTTGCTTCTCTCCTTGGTTAGTTTCCATCCGTCGCTTCTTGTCCTGCCTTCATCTCTCTATCCGTGTCTTCTCTCTCTCATTCTTTCTCGGTGACAAACTTTCATACCTGCACAGTTAAGGTTAAAGCCTCAACTCACCTTTGGCCATTGTGCACAATTTTATTTATTTATTTGTAAAATTTATTAGACGTTCATCTTGCCACATGGTAACTCTGGGCTGTCAGAGCGCGCGCAGTCCTGTCGCGTGCGATGAGCCAGGAGCAGACACGGCAAACAGTGGTTTGTAACAAATGGTGGTTTATCTACAATATCTACAATGCTATAGAACAGGGGTCTTCAAACCTGGCCCTTTTATGACTTGTGGATTTCAACTCCCAGAATTCCTCAGCCAGGCACGCTGGCTGAGGAATTCTGGGAGTTGAAGTCCAGAAGTCCACAAGTCATAAAAGGGCCAAGTTTGAAGACCCCTGCTACAGAGGTATCACTAGGAACAATATACATACATGTGCTACAAGCAGAATCCAACAAAGAGCAAATACAGCAGGAAAGGAAAAAGGAAAAAAACCCACACACACTAGAAGAGCCCCCCCTTTTTACACAGGCTCTTAAAGAGATAACAGCCAAAGACTCTTGCTGACTCATTCCCATCAATGCACCAGCTGGTCAGCTCTTAAATCATCACCTTGACATGGGCGGCTGACTATATTAACATTTCAGATGAAACTGGTGCCAAACTCTCTCTGGGAGGCGAATATAATTCATTCAAGATGCCAAGCTAATTTTGCCTCTTTCCAATTCAGCAGAGACCATCTTATGATCTTATAAATTTCTCGGTGCTTGCGGAATGAGAGAACTAGTCAATTTCCAGTCAAAAAGATTAGCTCAGCCAGACCCGCCAGCAACAATTCCTGGAAAGAGATAAATTTGTGTGATCGATTTCCAGTGCACCAACTAATGTTTTTGATTTATAAATTGAGTCTGCTGTAAAATTAAACATCCTTGCTCTGGCCACCGCATAAAGGATAGGGCTGATTTATTGTTCTGCACTGACTTTGGCTGTGGGTATTATTACCTAAATAAGCAGGGCTGAGGAAACAAGATCATCCACATAGGTTAAATTTAAAACAGGCAAAATATGGCATTATTTCACAAAGGCCTCTCTGATGAGAATCCGGTGCAGTTGCTGTGCTACGTTAAGCGGCCAACACTGAGTTGGCAAACAAATGGGACTTAATCAGGCTGGGAAGAACTTAATTGCCTTGAAGGCTGAATTCGTTTCAACCAGCATTTAAAAAAAAAAAAAAAAAAATCTAAACGGAAGGGAGAAGGGAAAGAAAGAAATTAAGGAAAAAAGTATGAAAGCTTTCCATCATCTGCTCGAGTAACTGGGCCAGCATACTAAGTGAGATTATCCAAAAAGTAACCGTGGCTTGTTTGCACCCCTGTAACCTGCTATCCAAAAGCCCTCTCTGGTTTTAGTACTCCACCTAGTGGAAAGCAGAATTTTAAAACCACTGCTTTTCTGTGAGTTTTCAGGCTGACATTTATTTAACGGTTTCTGTAGACCGAAGTTGCACAAAGCAGGGTTGTGTGCCAACAACTAAAATGTTGCAAAGGGATCCCAAATAGGTCAGCAACTCGGATGTACTTCTTGGTTACAGTAATACGGGCAACAGACTGTTGACTAGTGAGAAAGTGTCTCTAGAGCAGGGGTCCCCAACCCCCGGTCCATGGATCAGCAGCTGTCCATGGCACGCCAGAAACCGGTCCACGCAAAGAAGCGAAGCCCCATCCATGGGATGCAGGCAGCACGCGAAACCACACACCCTCTGGTCCGCAGAAAAAAACTTTCTCCACGGAACCGCTCCCTGGTGCCCAAAAGATTGGGGGCCGCTGCTCTAGAGCAGAGGTCTTCAAACTTGGCAACTTTGAGACTTGTGGACTTCAACTCCCAGAATTCCCCAGCCAGTTGACAGTCTTAAAATTGCCTAGGTTGGAGACTGTTGAAGGAAAAGTCTTCATCATGGTTCAGTCCAAGCCGGGAATAAACAACATGGTGACTGCTTTAGAAAGAAGGTTGCAGTTTATTGAAGAGGAGAGCCAGACAGAAAGATGGCTCCGGAAGAAAAGAGAGAGAGCACATGTAGGGAGTGGGTTTTTATACCCTCTGGAGCCTTTTGTATGGAGTTGTTCCTGTGGCATGAACTTTGACCTGAGTCTGAGTGTGCCCTTTGGTATGTGTGGGTTAATCCTATTATGTCCTGTCTTAGAGTTTGGGTGGGGTATGTAGATTTTAGGTGTCTTTGTCTTCCCAAGCTTCTAGCTGGGGGCCTCCAACCTTCCTGGATTATTTACATCTGCATTTCTACAGAGATTGTTCCACCCCCACTCCCCCAATTATTGGATTTTTCTGTGATATTTTGATAGTTCCTCAGATGCTGGGAGTTTTGTGGTTGTAAGTGTATGTTGTCAGTTTAGATTATTTTAAGCTTTTTATTGAAAGAAGGGAATACTCAAGGTATTTTTACACTGGAGTAACATATATAAGCCTAGTAGATAAGTTGAAAATGTAAAAATGTTGAAAAGCACTTTGGGGAATTCATTCTTGTCCATGTAAATCAGGAGAATACGACTGCTTTTCCTGCCAGCGTTTTCACCACTAATCCCCAACAGGCAAGTGATACAATGATAATTACTTTCCTTTGAAAAATTTTACTTTAACCCTGATTATTTACAGTTTAGGATGAAATACAAAAGTTGAACTCAGCGGTGTTGTAAAAACCCGTTGGATAACAGGCTGTGCAAAGCATTTGAAAGGTGGGCTTTGCTTTGTAATGCCTGAGAGGCTTACCAAGGGCTCCTTTTAATTTAAGACTCTGAAGCAGACGCATCTTTAAATTTTGTAAAGTAATACGGCTCCACTATAATCATCCTGAGTTACGCGACTCCATTGTCTTATTTGGATCTGAACTGATAAATAATTTCAAGCAATAGCACTTAAGACTTACATGCCGCTTCACAGTGCTTTACAGCCCTCTCTAAGCATTTTACACAGTTTACAGAGTCAGCATGTTGCCCCCAACAATCTGGGTCCTCATTTTACCGACCTTGGAAGGATGGAAGGCTGAGTCAACCTTGAACCGGTCCAGATCGAACTGCTGGCAGTCAGCAGAGTTAGCCTGCAATTCTGCACTTTAACAACTGCACCACCACCGCTCTTAAAGCAAACTAATATTAATGTATCTATCCTCCAAAGTCATAGGATTGAAAAGAGTTTTTCAGAAGGGTTTTTTTTTGAGGGGGAGGAAATGAATTCAAAGGCATCAAAATGGCTTGGCAGCCCAGATATTCTATTGTCAGGCATTGCAGTGAATTGAGTTAAATGCCCTTCCTTAGTATAACATAGTTGTGAAGAGAGCTATTGGACTACAACGCTGGAGACCCAAATGCTACAGCCAAAAATTAAGGAGCCCACAGGGACCATTGCTAGCATTGCCAAGCTCCACGCCCCACCAAATTTTTGACTTAAAAAAAAAAATGACAAAAGTAATAATATTAACTCCCTGGCTTAAGCATAATTTTTGTTTGCCAAAATGACTCAGGGCCACAAAAGGACTTCATAAGCTTTCTGAGAACATAAATATGCTGGAGAGTTGCATCTCGCTGGATATATTTGGAATTCCATCTTCAGGAACTCATGCTCATACCCAATACCTTCCTTCCAAGACATTTATTTATTTATTAAATTTGTATACTACTGAGGTTCCAATAAGTCTTGGTAGCTCACAAGTAAAACATGCAAAATTACAAAAAGCAGCAAAAAAATAAATAAAAATTAGCAACGGGGGGGGGGGGGGGCGATCGAACATTACCAGACATACAACCCCCAGGAACCCACATACAAGGAGACACTGGGGTGGTGAGTAAAAGAACGGAGGAAGCCTACCCCATAGGTCCCCCAGACGCACACACCCCGATCCATACAAAACAGGGGGAGCAAGACAACGAACAGGAAGGACCAGACAGCCAATCTCGTGACACACACACACACGAAAGAGGGGCAGCGGAGACTGGGAAGAGAAGGGGAACAGCAAAGATACGCCCTGCTAAAAACCAGACGATAGGGACACGACCGCGCTCAGCGACGAAGGAAACAACGAACAATGTGTGCAGACCGCGAGACGACTATTGCCTGCGCCCCCGCACACGCGCTGAAGAAACTACACGCTCCACGGGTAGCTCAGGGACATGGAGACAGACTAATACGAACGGGACCATGGGGATGGGAGGGGGAGGAGAGAAACAAGAACGATTTGACACCCGATCCCCCGGCACGAAACGGGAGTAGCAGGAGCGATCGGACACTCGACCCCCTAACACCAACACACATGCCCTAAGAACAACGGCAACTGGAGGAGAGAGGATACCTGTGGAAATGGCCCCTTTAACAACGGTGCGCCCGATGCCGAGGAGCGGACCGATGACTAGGTCAAGAGCCCGGGCGCAGAAACAGCCAGTCATATAAGAACGGACTCCCAAATTTTACGTTATATGCTCTGATGGTGTCGGCAGTGTGGCCGACGAAAGCTCAGCTTTGTAAACTAAACAATCTTTGTTTTAAGATTTTTATCCCGGTGATCGTTATCAAACTAATATAGGCACCAATATAACGACCGTCAGTCTGGGCGGCCTACCAAGTTAAAAATCCAGAAAACAATTCAAAATCAACCAAAATAAGAACTGCTAAAATCATTAAAAACAATAAAATGGAATGTCAGTTGACAAAAGCCAGACTGGAATGAAAAAAAAAAGAAAAGAAACAAATCCACATAATTCAAAGTGGGGCTTCGCTCACCCTTGCTAAAATATGACCTTCATAACACTGAAAAAGAGGTTATTCAGATCTCAGGGAGAACCTCATTCCAGAGAGGAAGTGAACAATTAATCAATGGAGTGACTTGCCTCCAGAAGTTGTAGGTCTCCAACACTGGAGGTTTTTAAGAAGAGATTAGACAACCATTTGTCTGAAGTGGTATAGGGCAGGGGTAGGCAACCTTGGCTCTTTTATGACTCGTGGACTTCAACTCCCAGAATTCCTGAGCCAGCTTGGCTGGCTCAGGAATTCTGGGAGTTGAAGTCCACGAGTCATAAAAGAGCCAAGGTTGCCTACCCCTGGTATAGGGTTTCCTGCCTTGAGCAAGGGGTTGGACTAGGACCTCCGAGGTCCCTTCCAACTCTGTCATTCTGTTGTCAACGCTGCTAACATGGGATGTTTTGCATTGACAACAGATGGAAATGTAGCCATCTTTTTCCCTTTCGCTTTTAGAGTTAGATGATGCTGGGAGGGGGGGATGTGAATGAGAGTCCAGCTAGACATAACAACACTAAACCTAACGTGAGAATCAAGGTTATTGAGCCCAGAGCTGATAAAGAATTGGCGGGCTGGAGAACTGGAGAGGAAGCCTGTGCTTCAAGCTAATTGGGGGATGTGATTTATGACTGTTAATTGGAGGAGGGAATTGTGCTTTGATACTTTGTGCCCAGGGGAGGGGAATTCAGTTTTTGGCTTCGATTATGCAGTGTCGATATTATGCTACTCGAATAAAAGATTCTTTAAGGTAAGCAATGCCTCGAAGTTCTTTTGAAGAGTTTCATCTGTCAGAACCATGACATCTGTTTCTGCTGCTACAGAGAAGGCACACTCCTCAGTCCTGAACTTGTTTAGTTGAAGGAACCTGGAGTGTGTCAACTGGGCCAGATTGAATAAACCAGGCAAGATGCTATGGGAGACAGGCAATCCTTCAAGTACGGTAACTAAGCCCTGCATTTTCTGAGTTGCATGAGAAAAGCACATCTTCCTTCCCCTGTCCTTACCACTTTCTACAGAGGGACAATCGAGAGCATCATCTCATACAGCATCACAGTCTGGTTTGGAAGCATCCCTGCTTCAGACAGGAAGGCGGTGCAGAGAGTGGTGAGGACAGTAGAAAAGATCATTGGCAGTTCCCTCCCTTCCATCCAGGACATGGCACATAAGCGATGCTTGAGCAGGGTCCGTAACATTATCTGGGACACCACACACCCTCTCCATGACCTATTTTCCTTGTTACCTTCTGGGAGGAGGGGGCTCCGTGGTATCCGAAGCAGAACATCCAGATTCAGTCCCAGTTTTGTTCCATATAGTATTAACCTTGTGAACTAATAATAATAATAATAAAGTTGGAAGGGACCTTGGAGGTCATCGAGTCCAACCCCCTGCTCAGGCAGGGAACCCTATACCATTTTGGACAAATGGCTGTCCAGTCTCTTCTTAAAAACTTCCAGTGTTGGAGCACCCACAACTTCTGGAGGCAGGTTGTTCCACTGGTTAATTGTTCTAACTGTCAGGAAGTTTCTCCTCAGTTCCAGGTTGCTTCTCTCCTTGACTGGTTTCCATCCATTACTTCTTGTCCTGCCCTCAGGCGCCTTGGCGAATAGCTTGACTCCCTCTTCTTTGTGGCAACCCCTGAGATATTGGAATACTGCTATCATGTCACCCCTAGTCCTTCTTTTCATTAAACTAGACATACCCAATTCCAGCAAACGTTCCTGATATGCTTTAGCCTCCAGTCCCTAATCATCTTTGTTGCCCTTCTCTGCACTCTTTCCAGAGTCTCAACATGTTTTTTACATCGTGGTGACCAAAACTGGATGCAGTATTCCAAGTGTGCCTTACCAAGGCATTGTAAAGTGGTATTAATACTTCACGTGATCTTGATTCTATCCCTCTGTTAATGCAGCCCAGCACTGTGTTGGCTTTTTTGGCAGCTGCAGCACACTGCTGGCTCATATTTAAGTGATTGTCCACTAGGACTCCGAGATCCCTCTCACAGTTACTACTATTGAGCAAGGTACCTCCTATACTATACCTGTACATTTGGTTTTTCTTGCCTAAATGTAGAACCTTACTTTTTTCACCATTGAATTTCATTTTGTTAGATAGCGCCCAGTGTTCAAGTCTGTCCAGGTCCTCCTGTATCTTAAGCCTGTCTTCTGGAGTGTTGGCTATTCCTGCCAGCTTGGTGTCATCCGCAAATTTGATGAGTTCCCCAGCTATCCCCTCGTCCAAATCATTGATGAACTCTAAAGCTTCCTCCTTCCGTTATGTATTCAAGATGGACAGTGAATAATATTTATATGTTACTTATACGTAAGGGTGTAGATCTATACATATGTTGTATATAGTATGTTTTAAATGTGTTATGTATGTGTACACTTTGAGAGGAAGCAACTAAATTTCAGTTTAATGTGTGCCATTGTGCCCACAGGGAAAAAAATGACAATAAAGGTTATCTATCTATCTATCTGTCTGTCTGTCTGTCTGTTGTGTCCTGGGCTTTGCTGAGTCATTCAGCAAGGCTCAGAAACTCTGCAGATGGTTGCAGAGACCCAGGCAGACCACGTGTCTGCCCGGGACCCAGACAGGCTGTTTCCCGCCTCGTGCGCATGCGCGAGGCGGGAGAATAGCCTGCATTCATTGGTTGAGTATAAAAGGGCCTGTTGCCATTGTTCACTTGCTTCTGTTCAGTGAATGTGTCAATAAAGAAACATCTTTTGGACAAACTGCCTCGCCTCCATGTCTGCTGTGCGAACAGAACACTATGTATCGTGCCATATGATGACCAACACCTTGGATCACTCCCAGAAGCAAACTGGCAACCAGTGCAGCGCATAAAGCAGTGGTATCACACAAACACAGTGGGTCATGCCTATTACTGTCTGTGCTACTGCATATTGAATCAGCTGAAACTTCCAGTAGGTCTTCAAGGGTAGCCCATGTAGCGGGTGTTACAGTAGTCAGGCTATGCAGACACAAGGATTATCACTTCTTTGGCTCTGGTGGGGAGCATTTGAGGAATGAGTGGAATGTTAAACTATCCAGAACGTGGGCATCTTTGTGTTATTGTCGGAAAAGTGTGCTTGAATCTTTGCCCTGGTGGCACAGTGGTTAGAATGCAGTATTACAGGAAAAACCTCTGCCCACAGCCTGGAGTTCAATCCTGACAAATCCTCAGCCTTCCATCCTGCCGAGGCCAGTAAAATGAGCACCCAGACTGTTGGGGGCAACATACAAATAATGCTTCTACATTGTAAACTGCCCAGAGAGTGCTGTAAAGTCCTAATGCTATTGTTATTTTAAGAGACTGTAAACTGCTCAGTCTTTTAGCAGCATCTGAGAAACAGAATAGGAAGTAAAAGTGTATCACCTGTCCTTGAAAAAAAGACAAAGGAAAGCTGGAATAACAGGAAATCTACAGGGGCTTTTTGGGGAATATTCTGGTAAATCATACCAGTTATATTTCCCAGGCAGCCACATTGTGGGTGGACAAACTCTTGTAGCTCCCTATCTGGGTGCTTACCTAAATGTTCTCAAAGATTTAAATAGGCTTACCAATATAAAAGTGTGGGAGAACCAGACTCACGTCCCTTTTCAGACACAAAGTTCATAATTGTCCTAGGTAGCACAGCCCACTTTCTTGAACGCTAGTGAAGCCACTCAGCTGGGAAGTGGTAAACTGTAGGTTTAATCTTCCCTGAAAGGAAAATAGGATGTAAATGTAAAAATAAATGCTTGGCATCAGAAAAAACTAAATGAATCTTTTATTTATTAAATTTGTTTATTAAATTTATATGCCACCCATTGTCATTGTAACTGCAACTCTAAGTGGCTTATATAATAAAAAATCCAAAACAATTAAAAATGAAGGAAAATTAAATACAGAAAAGACTAATTTATTAATGACAAAGTTTTAATTCCATCCTTTGTAATGGCATCCTAACAATTTTAGAACTTTAGTTGATTTGAAGCTAATGCTCTTTAATGATTAATATAACTTATAACCTGATGACTACTTTGTTCATTGATTTTAATGATTCTATACCAGTGATGGCGAACCTTTTAGAGACCGAGGGCCGAAACTGCAACCCCAAACCCACTTATGCATCGTCAAGTGCCGGCTGGGTGTGGCCCATTGGCTGGGTGTGGCCCATTGGGTGGGCGTGGCTGCGGTGGTAACAGCAGACTGGGTGGGACTAAAAAGTTCAATCAATCAATTCCAACTTTGCAAGATCTTTTTTTTCCCGTGAGAAGTTGAAATTGACTGATTGAACCTTTTTTTTCTTTTGCACACGGTGGCGGAGGCCTAAAGTGAAAAGGTTTTATAAAACCCAGCTGAAGGCCTAGGACTGGGGCAACGGCGCGCGTGCCCACAGAGAGGGCTCTGAGTGCCACCTCTGGCACCCGTGCCATCGGTTCGCCACCACTGTTCTATACTGTACAAAATTTGAATATCCCTGTGTTAAAATCTTTTTTTTGTTTCATCTGAAAGATTATGCACATTTGCAAGAAATAGAGTACAGTTGGAAAATAATGTACAATACTAGATTCAATTAAAATTAAATAAAAAAGCCAGTGCAGTCCTAGGCTGCATTAATAGAAGGATAGAATCAAGATCACGTGAAGTGTTAGTACCACTTTATAATGGTTTGGTAAAACCACACTTGGAATATTATATCCCGTTTTGGCTGCCACAATATAAAAAAGAGGTTGAAACTCTGGAAAGAGTGCAGAGAAGAGCAACAAAGATGATCAAGGGACTGGAGGCTAAAACATATAAAGAATGGTTGAAGAAATTGGGGATGTCTAGTTTAATGACAAGAAGGACTAGGGGCGACATGATAACAGCCTTCCAATATCTCAGGGGCTGCCCCAAAGAAGAGGAGGGTCAAGCTATTCTCCAAAGCGCCTGAAGGCAGGACAAGAAGCAACGGATGAAAACTAATCAAGGAGAGAAGCAACCTGGAATTAAGGAGAAACTTCCTAACAGTGAGGACAATTAACCAGTGGAACAACCTGCCTCCAGAAGTTGTGGATGCTCCAACACTGGAGGTTTTTAAGAAGAGATTGGACAGCTATTTGTCTGAAGTGGTATAGGGTTTCCTGCCTCAGCAGGGGGTTGGACTAGAAGACCTCCGAGGTCCCTTCCAACTCTGTCTTTCTGTTATATCTTTATTACGGTCATAGATCAGCATATGTACTACATTAATCACTGGGGTCAGTCACATTGCAGTGCAAACCAAAAGGTACAAGCTGTTATTATTGTGTTAACAGGCCATTCCTAACAACCATAATTAATAATTTAATAATGCTAAATTAGGCAGCAGAGGAGAAAAATTTGCTTTTCCATTTCATGCCTATGTGGGTCAAATCAATTCTCTTGCTGTGTTCAAACTTGGCAGTTTCTCCCATGATGGAGAATGACAACACTCAAGCTATTTTCAGTGGGCACATAAGAAATGTATTGCAAAAATCTCTTGAAAAGACTCTACACACTATCCCGAGACACAATGCCCTCCATTAAACTGAGTGGAACAGATATGAATAGATTCAGGGCTATTTTTGTGAATCCAGTACATTTTAGAATACTCCACCATTACAAAAATTTTAAATAGTAAGTTGAGCGACCTTGGGTCTAACAAAGAGCAAATCTATCTGATTTTTTTTTTTTTTTTTTTGCAGGTAAAAGAAGAAAAATGACGGCGGAAGATGTCAGGAATTGGGCAAAAGGGATGTTTTTCTGCTAAATTGTCCCTTACTACAAGTATACCAAAACGTATTATGCATTCAAGTCCTTCGTGAAAAACACATTGGGGCTCCTCATAATTCTCAGTCACAGAAGCTCCTTAGGGATCTTTGTTCCTCTCTCAGTCCAGCCTACCTTACAAGGCTGTTGGTACACCAGGACTGGGGAGACCTATATTCAAGTCCTCCCTGGATGGCTTAGGACAGGGGTAGGCAACCTTGGCTCTTTTATGACTCGTGGACTTCAACTCCCAGAATTCCTGAGCCAGCATGGCCGGCTCAGGAATTCTGGGAGTTGAAGTCCACGAGTCATAAAAGAGCCAAGGTTGCCTACCCCTGGCTTAGGACTATCCCCCCCCCCCAGGTCAACCTACCTCACTGGGTTGTGGTTAGATTCAGACTAGTCCCTAGGGCAGGGGTAGGCAACCGTGGCTCTTTTATGACTCGTGGACTTCAACTCCCAGAATTCCTGAGCCAGCCATGCTGAGGGAAAAGGGAGAGGTTTCCAAGCTGAGCCATGCTGGCTCAGGAATTCTGGGAGTTGAAGTCCACGAGTCATAAAAGAGCCCAGGTTGCCTACCCCTGCCCTAGGGGTAACAAATTCCAGCCAAAGAAGGTCCCTGGGTCACATAGGAGTAGTGTCCTCCCTCAGTCCAGCCTACCTTGCAGGGCTGTGGTTGGATTTAGATGGGAGGACCCTGATTTCAGTCACAAAAGTCCTTTTGGGGACTCTAGGCCGCACCTTTCCCTCAGTCCAGGGTTGTGGCTGGATTTCGAGTCCCCCCTCAATCACAACCCCGCTCCCCGGGAGGCTTAAGCCAGGGGTCTTCAAACCTGGCTCTTTTATGACTTGTGGACTTCAACTCCCAGAATTCCTCAGCCAGCGTGCCTGGCTGAGGAATTCTGGGAGTTGAAGTCCACAAGTCATAAAAGGGCCAAGTTTGAAAGACCCCTGGCTTAAGACCAGCCCTCCCCGCCCCCCGCCCGCAGCCCCGCCTACTTAGCAAGGCCGCCGCTCTTGGCAGGCGAGGGCGCCCTCCGCCTCGTGGCTCCGCCTTCGCCCCGCCTCCCGGGCCTCGCCCCGCCCCGCGGCCTGTTTTCCGCCCTCCGCCGCCAACATGGCTGCCGCGGCCGCTTCCTCGGGGGCGTCTCAGGCCTCCGGTTCTTCTTCCTCCGCCGCCGGCTCGAGCTCCTCGGGGGCTTCGGGCGGCGGCGGGGCCTCGGGGCTGACGGCGGCGCTAACCGGCACCATGAACCGCAAGAAGAAGCCTTTCCTGGGCATGCCGGCCCCGCTGGGCTACGTACCGGGTTTGGGCCGAGGGTGAGCCGCTGGGTTCGGGGCTGGAGGGCGTCCCTGAGCATGTGCAGAGGGCTCTCTTCCCCTCGGTTTGCATCCCAACGTCCGTTCGAGGTTGCATTCCCACGATCGGCTGAGCGTCGCGTGTTAGGCCAGCCCGGCCTAGGTTGGTTCGTTTGCTGCTCCCCCCTGGGCCGCTTTAAGATGGGGGGGACTTCAACTCCCAGAATTCCCCTGCCAGTTCCTCAATGTGGGCATTCTGGGAGTTGAAGTCCCTCCACCCACCCCACCCCCAATCTTAAAGTTGCCCAGCTGGAGAAACACGTATTTAGAATAGTGAGATTTGACCACAAACGCACGTGTGGACTGAAGTGAACTGTCTTGGGTGTTATCCGCGTTTCAGCCTCTGTTGGATTGGGCTGTGTAATAAGATCCAGGGAAGATCTCGTGGCTGCATTTTGCACACTTTTGTGGACTTGTCTTGCTTGTTTGATCTCTGGTTTGCTTTTTGTTGTGGTGCTTTGCATGTGTGCTTGTTTGGTTTAGTGGTTAAGGCTTTGGGCTATAATAGCAAGAGAATAGAATAGAATAGAATAGAGCTGGAAGGGACCTTGGAGGTCTTCTAGTCCAGCCCCCTGCTCAAGCAGGAGAACCTATACCATCTCAGACAGGTGATTGTTCAGTCTCTTGAAAATCTCCAGTGACGGGGCGCCCACGATTTCTGAAGGCCAGCTCTTCCACTGGTTGATTGTCCTCACTGTTAGGAAGTTTCTCCTTAATTCTAGGTTGCTTCTCTCTGATCAGTTTCCAACCATTGTTTCTCGTCCTACCCTCTGGTGCTTTGGAGAATAATTTGACCCCCTCTTCTTTGTGGCAGCCCCTCAGATACTGAAATACTGTTATCATGTCTCCCCTATTTCTTCTTTTCTTTAGACTAGCGGCTAGCCAAACCCAAGTCCCGCAGCTGTTCTTCGTATGTTTTGGTCTCCAGGCCTTGGATCATCTTAGTTGCTCTTCTCTGAATTTTTTCCAAACTCTCAACATCTTTTTTGTGATAGGGTGACCAAAATTGGCTGCAGTATTCCAGGTGTGGTCTCACTAGGGCTTTATAAAGCGGTAATAATACTTCGCGTGATCTGTATTCAGGTTCCATCTTGGCCATGAAAGCCAGTTGGGTAACCTTGAGCACCAATCCCATCTTTCTCAGCCCAGCCCACCTCGCAGGGTTATTGTGATGGGGAAAATACAGGTAGTCCTTGACTTACAACAGCTCATTTAGTGATCATTCAAAGTTAGAACAACACTGAAAAAAGTGACTTGTGATTGTTTTCCACACTTACAACTGTTGCAGCATCCCCAGGGTCACATGATCAACATTCAGATGCTCGGCAACTGGCTCATATTTATGACAATTGCAGTGTCCCAGGGTCATGTGATCACCTTTTGTGACCTTACAAACAAAGTCAGTGGAGAAGTCAGATTCACTTAACAACCCTGCCACTAACTTAAAACCTACAGTGATTTTCACTTAACAATTGTGGCGACAAAGGGGGCAAAACTAACTTAAATGTTTCACTTAACAACAGAAATTTGGGGCTCAATTGCGGTCATAAGTTGAGGACTACCTGTATTTCTAAAAATAAGGCGAGATACAAATAAATAAAGAAACAGATGTTTAGCTCATTCATTATGTTGTAAACACAAACTCTGCTTCTGGGCCGTAGTTGAAGATGCCCCACTGTCTGTATCCAAGAGCTTCTCGGTGTTTAGTGGCACAGCCACTAGTGGCTCCTTGGGTGAAGAACAGAAGGACCTGTGGCACCTGTTTTTTTTACCAATTTGTATTGTTAGTTTTTGCAGGAGGTTAGCTTTGGATTGCCATGAAAAGGGTTCCCTGTCTGAATGAAAGGAAGCAGACACAGTGGAGGTATTTTGTTGACAGCTGAGAAAGCGAGTTACAGCTCATTGAGAAGGAAAAGTGGAGAAAGGCTGAGGTTTTGTTGAAAAAGGTGTAAAATGGACAGAGGCTTATCCTGTGGTAAGATAGATAGATAGATAGATAGATAGATAGATAGATAGATAGATAGATAGATAGATAGATAGATAAGATAGATAAGATAGATAAGATAGATAGATAAGATAGATAGATAGATAGATAGATAGATAGATAGATAGATAGATAGATAGATAGATAGATAGATAGATAGATAACCTTTATTGTCATTTTTTTTCCTGTGGGCACAATGGTACACATTAAAAATGAAATTTAGTTGCTTCCTCTCAAAGTGTACACATACATAACACATTTAAAACATACTATATACAACATATGTATAGACCTACACTCTTACATATAAGTAACATATAAATATTATTCACTGTCCATCTTGAATACATAACGGAAGGAGGAAGCTTGAGAGTTCATAAGGTTAATACTGTGTGGAACGAAGCTGTGACTGAATCGGGATGTTCTGCTTCGGATACCACGGAGCCCCCTCCTCCCAGAAGGTAACAAGGAAAATAGGTCGTGGAGAGGGTGTGTGGTGTCCCAGACAATCTTGTGGACCCTGCTCAAGCATTGCTTATGTGCCACGTCCTGGATGGAAGGGAGGGAACTGCCAATGATCTTTTCTACTGTCCTCACCACTCTCGGCACCGCCTTCCTGTCTGAAGCAGGGATAATAGATAGATAGATAGATAGATAGATAGATAGATAGATAGATAGATAGATAGATAGATAGATAGATAGATAGATAGATAGATAGATACTCTAGAAAGAGTGCAGAGAAGAGCAACAAAGATGATCAGGGGACTGGAGGCTAAAACATATAAGGGACGGTTGCTGGAATTGGGTATGTCTAGTTTAATGAAGAGAAGGACGAGGGGTGACATGATAGCAGTATTCCAATATTTGAAGGGCTGCCCCAAAGAAGAGGGAGTCAAGCTATTCTCCAAAGCGCCTGAAGGCAGGACAAGAAGCAACGGATGGAAACTAACCAAGGAGAGAAGCAACCCAGAACTAAGGAGAAACTTCCTGACAGTTAGAACAATTAACCAGTGGAACAACCTGCCTCCAGAAGCTATGAATGCTCCAACACTGGAAGTTTTTAAGAAGAGACTGGACAGCCATTTGTCTGAAATGTTATAGGGTTTCCTGCCTGAGCAGGGTTAGACTAGATGACCTTCAAGGTCCCTTCCAACTTTATTATTATTATTAATTATTATTATTATTATGATAGATAGATAGATAGATAGATAGATAGATAGATAGATAGATAGATAGATAGATAGATAGATAGATAGATAACTTTTATTGTCATTTTTACTGTGGGCACAATGGCATACATTAAAAATGAAATTTAGTTGCTTGCTCTCAAGGTGTACACATACATAACACACATTTAAACATACTATATGCAACATATGCATAGACCTACACCCTTACATATAAGACCTGAAAACCATTAAGGAGGGGCTTGAACAAGAGTCCCAGAGACAGAAGGGTGAGAAAAAACCCCCGCTCAAACTATCCCTGCATTGCTTTTGTTTAGATTTGTTGATGTTGTTAGTTGCGAAGTCGTGTCCGACCCATCGCGACCCCACGGACAACGTTCCTCCAGGCCTTCCTGTCCTCTGCCATCTTCTGGAGTCCATTGAAGCTCACGCCTACTGCTTCAGTGATTCCATCCAGCCACCTCCTTCTCTGTCGTCCCCTTCTTCTATTGCCCTCCATCTTTCCCAGCATTAGGCTCTTCTCCAGTGAGTCCTTCCTTCTCATTAGGTGGCCAAAGTACTTGAGTTTCAACTTCAGGATCAAAGAGAAACTTGGGAGAGGTTTTCACGATTCTATTATTGTACGTTATAATGATAAAATAGCATTTCTGGAATCTTTGTCGTGCTTATCCTGGTCTACCTTGAAGCGCTGGCATCAATTTTGGAAAGCAGTCCCAAGTTTCTCCCTGTCCCAACTTAACACTAAAGAAGATCAAGGTAGGGATATTTTGAATTTTCTTTCTACCCTTCTGTCTCCAGAGCAGGGGTCATCAAACTTGGCCTTTTTATGACTTGTGGACTTCAGCTCCCAGAATTCCTCAGCCAGGCACGCTGGCTGAGGAATTCTGGGAGCTGAAGTCCACAAGTCATAAAAGGGCCAAGTTTGAAGACCCCTGCTCCAGAGAGAGTGCAGATAATCCTTAACTTACAACCATTCATTTGGTGACCGTTCAAAGTTACAACAACACTGAACAAAGTGGCTTATGACTTAGTTTCACACTTACGACCATTGCAGCATCCCCATGGTCACGTGATCAAAATTCAAACACTTGGCAACTGTCTCATATTTATGACAGTTGCACTGTCCTGGGGTCATGGGATCACTATTTGTAACTTTCCCAGCCAGCTGACAAAGTCAATGGGGGGGGGGGAGCCAGATTCAGTTAACAACCGCACAATTCACTTAACAATTGCAGTGATTTGCCAATAATAAAATCGGCCATGGCTTGCTTAACCCCCTTGATTAACAACAGAAATTGTGATCAAGGACTCCCTGTAAAGTAGCTTGAATGTAAGTCCACACTCTACAAGAATGGCTAAACAATTCTTCTCCAGGTGGTTTTATACACACACACACACAACTATAAAGGATTTTTGGCAACCACATGGACAAGACTGAACATGCCTTTTTCCTGAATTCCCCCCCCCCCAAATTTTCCACTTAAACTTCACCAAAAGAAAGTGTGTGCTCGCACTTTGTTGTTGTTGTTGCTGTTCTTGCTGATCTAGGAAAGAGGGCTCAAGTCTTAATTTTACAAACCTTTGTTGCTTGATAGCCCCAGAGATGATGATCATTACAAATCTGGGTTTAGGAAGAATTTTAGATTACAAAATATATAAAAAATCCTTGTCCAGCCATATTTGAATTTTCTCTGAATCCGTTGTGTGTTTTTCTTCCTCTGTAGAGCTACTGGTTTTACCACCCGTTCAGATATTGGTCCCGCCCGGGATGCTAATGACCCTGTGGATGATCGTCATGCTCCTCCGGGGAAGAGAACCGTTGGGGATCAGATGAAGAAAAACCAGACAGCTGATGACGATGATGAAGATCTGAATGACACCAATTATGATGAGGTGATGTCATTTTGTCACACTCATCAGTGCTGCTGATGAAACGGAGTTATATTTGCAATATTGTTCAGTCACTAAGTCGTGTCTAACTCTTCGGGACCCCATGGACCACAGCATGCCAGCCCCCCCCTCCCCCCCCCGTCCTCCAGTGTCTCCCGGAGTTTGCCCAACTTCACGTTCATTTCATTGATGACACCATCTAACCATCTCCTTCTCTGCCCTCCCCTTCTCCTTTTGCCTTCCATCTTTCCCAACATCAGCGTTTTCTCCAAGGAGTCCTCTCTTCTCATTAAATGGTGGCCAAAGTGTTTGAGCTTCAGCTTCAGCATCTGTCCTTCCAAAGGACAGTCAGGATTGTTGTCGTTTAGGATTGACTTGATTTATATTTGCAATATCTTCTTGTTTTGTTCAGCTTCCGTAATTTGCTCAAGGATTGATCAGTGCTTCCCCCCCCCCCAAGATTGTAACATTTCTTTTACGTGGAATGCTATAGATTTTAACCTGTTCTTTTTTCTCCCTCTATGATAGTTATATGACTTTCCTTGCCCTTCCTCCTTAAGTTAGTCTGTCTGTATCCATCCATCATCTATCTATCTATCTATCTATCTATCTATCTATCTATCTATCTATCTATCTATCTATCTATCTATCTATCTATCTATCTATCTATCTATCTATCTATCTATCTATCTTATCTATCATCTATCTATCATCTATCATCTATATCTAATCTATCATCTATCTAATCTAATCTATCTATCTAATCTATCTATCTATCTATATCTATCTAATCTATATCTATCTATCTATCTATCTATCTATCTATCTATCTATCATCTATCTATCTATCTATCTATCTCATCTATCTATCTATCTATCTATCTATCATCTATCTATATCTATCTATCTATCTATCTATCTATCTATCTATCTATCTATCTATCTATCTATCTATCTATCTAATCAATCTATCTATCTATCTATCATCTATCTATCTATCTATCTATCTATCTATCTATCTATCTATCTATCTATCTATCTATCTATCTATCTATCTATCTATCTATCTATCTATCTATCTATCTATCTATCTATCTATCTATCTATCATCTATCTATCAATCTATCTATCTATCTAATCAATCATCTTATCCATCCATCTTAAGGCTAACCAGGCTATAAAACTGGATTTATTTTGTCGTTTTGATTTTGGTGGGTTACATTAAGGGGATAACATGAGTTGACGTGACCTTTTTGCCCTGTGCAGTTCAATGGATATGCTGGAAGCTTGTTCTCCAGTGGACCTTATGAAAAAGATGATGAAGAGGCAGATGCAATTTATGCTGCTTTGGATAAAAGGATGGATGAAAGAAGAAAAGAGAGAAGGTAGTTGTTGTTGTTTTTTAAAGCACAAGAGATGTACTTTGATTTGAAACCTGCATATTCAAATGTCAGCTGCTAGTTTTTAGCTTTTGGTGTACGATTGGTCTTGGGTGTCTCAAATATTTAAATACTTAAAAGATAACCGGGAACATTATTGGATTGACTGACATATTTGGCCAATTTCATTTTCTAGAGAACAGCGTGAGAAAGAGGAGATCGAAAAGTACCGAATGGAACGACCAAAAATTCAGCAGCAGTTCTCAGATCTGAAAGTAAGGACACAGCAATATGTATTTGATTATATATTTATATATATACATATACAGTGGGGCAAAAAAGTATTTAGTCAGCCACCAATTGTGCAAGTTCTCCCACTTAAAAAGATGAGAGAGGCCTGTAATTGTCATCATAGGTAGACCTCAACTATGAGAGACAAAATGAGAAAACAAATCCAGACAATCACATTGTCTGATTTGGAAAGAATTTATTTGCACATTATGGTGGAAAATAAGTATTTGGTCAATATCAAAAGTTCATCTCAATACTTTGTTATATATCCTTTGTTGGCAATGACAGAGGTCAAACGTTTTCTGTAAGTCTTCACAAGGTTGGCACACACTGTTGCTGGTATGTTGGCCCATTCCTCCATGCAGATCTCCTCTAGAGCAGTGATGTTTTGGGGCTGTCGCTGGGCAACACGGACTTTCAACTCCCTCCAAAGGTTTTCTATGGGGTTGAGATCTGGAGACTGGCTAGGCCACTCCAGGACCTTGAAATGCTTCTTACGAAGCCACTCCTTTGTTGCCCGGGCGGTGTGTTTGGGATCATTGTCATGCTGAAAGACCCAGCCACGTTTCATCTTCAATGCCCTTGCTGATGGAAGGAGGTTTGCACTCAAAATCTCACGATACATGGCCCCATTCATTCTTTCCTGTACACGGATCAGTCGTCCTGGTCCCTTTGCAGAGAAACAGCCCCAAAGCATGATGTTGCCACCCCCATGTGCAAACGGGCTGCGCACCCCCTCTCCGCGCTAGCAGCCCATTCGTGCATGCACCAACGGGGTGCACATGCCCCCCCCTGCGCTAGCATTCCTGTTCGCGCCCGCCTGCATGAGCAAACGGCCATGGGTGCTAGCACAAGTGGCGGGGAATGCCCGCCCATGCGTGCACGCCCTGGACAGCCATTTCTGCGGGCCACAGCCCATAAGTTGGGGACCCCTGGTTTAGAGGAACCATAATTAATATTACTCTTCACTAATTCAATTGTCATTACTGTGTTTCCCCGAAAATAAGGCCTGGTCTTATTTTTTTTTTTGCCTCCAAAAGAGGCATTAGGTCTTATTTTCAGGGGATGCCTTATTTTTTCCACTGTCTCGCCTCACGGTGGTGGCACCAACAGCCCCATCCAGCAGGAGCGTGTGTGGCTGCCGTTGGCCCACTATTTCTATGGCTGCTCGCCACTGCTCGTGCACGTCACTCCTGGCCTCTGTTTCACCGGCAGAGGCCCTCAGGAAAGGCCTCTGCAGCCGAGAACGTAGCCCCAGGTTTAATGGTTACTATACAAATGGTTGTAAGTCAAGGAATGCCTGTATAAAAAGTCAGAAAACCTACATTTGTCAGAAGAAAAAGGCACTAAGAATTTTTTTTTTTTTGTATATATTTTATTAATTTTTGTAGGGTTAGGGTTAAGGTTAGGATTAGGATTAGGGTTGGGGTTTTTTAAAATAACATTCTTAATATTTAGCAAACAGCATATTGTCTGGGTTCATGTATTTAAAAAACAATAAGTAAGAGTTAATTTCTATATTATCACAATATATTAGTTAATCGCTCAATAGTCTTCCTACTAGTATATATTCAGTGTTACATAGTACATATCATGTTCCTTTCTCTCTAACTCGCTTTTCTAGCCCTCGGTAAAAATTGTCCCATGTTCTAAAGTACACTGAGTCTTCTTTCTCTTTTATCTTTAATATCAATCTGTCCATTTCTGCACAGTCTAATATTTTCTTAATTAGTTCTTCGTCTGTTGGTAAGTTTTCATTTTTCCAATATTGGGCAAATACAATCCTCGCTGCAGTTAATACATGTAAAATTAAGTATATACAATCTTTCTCATAGTTTCCTCCTATTATGCCTAACAGAAACAGTTCTGGCTTGAAATCTATATTTTTTTAGTCATTTTTTTCCAACCATACGTGTACTTTTGACCAAAATCTTTTAGCTTTAGGGCAGTGATGGCGAACTTTTTAAAGACTGATTGCCCAAACTGCAACCCAAAACCCACTTATGCATTGTCGAGTGCCGGGTGGGTGTGGCCTATTGGGTGGGCGGGCCCATTGGGTGGGCGTGGTGGTAACGGCAGACTGGGTGGGACTAAAAAGTTCAATCAATCAATTCCAACTTTGCAAGATCTTTTTTTTTCCCGCGAGAAGTTGAAATTGACTGATTGAACCTTTTTTTTTTTTTTGCACATGGCGGCGGAGGCCTAAAGCGAAAAGGTTTTATAAAACCCAGCTGAAGGCCTAGGACTGGGGCGACGGCACGCGTGCCCACAGAGAGGGCTCTGAGTGCCGCCTCTGGCACCCGTGCCATAGGTTCGCCACCACTGCTTTAGGGCATGTCCGCCAGGCACTAAGAATTTCCAAGCTAAAAATGGAAGAGGGGGAAATGGAAGAAAGGGTAATTTGAATGCCGTGTAGCAATTTCAATTACAGGTTGTGATTGTTGCTTTGGTAGAGAAAACTGGCTGAAGTTACAGAAGAAGAATGGCTAAGTATTCCTGAGGTTGGCGATGCCAGGAACAAGCGCCAGAGGAATCCACGTTACGAAAAACTGACACCCGTTCCGGACAGTTTCTTTGCGAAGCACTTGCAGTCGGGAGAGAATCACACATCGGTGGACCCCCGGCAGACGGTGAGAATCTCCGCTGGGATTTCCTGGTTTCTGCGGGTTTTCTGAAAGAACGGCTTGGCGTGGGACTTCCAGCTGATACCTATTTCATAGGCAAAAGAAGTGTCCAAAGTTCTTGTGTCCAAAGTTCAGGAACTAGAAAGGGGAAAATTATTAATTTAAATTTAAAAAGTTTTTTTTTTTTTTACGATTCTGTAATCCCTTTTATCGGGATGGAGTCGGGGTGACTGAATGGAGCTGAGCGTTTATTGGCCGGCTGCCCTTTCTGACACCTATACGGAGTTTGCAGCAAATATTTACTTTTTGCGCCCTGATAGAGAAAAATTTGTCGCTGCCTGGGATTGAACTCTCAGCCTCCCAAGTGGGAGGCACGCCTCTTCACCTCTAGGCCACCACGCCACTGTAAATTTCAAAAGAGTAAAAACTTTAATAAAAACATAGATTTACATAGCTCTACCCCAGTGCCGGTCCACGTTGATAATTCCGACCAGCAAGTCATTCTGTGTGCATTTCGGTCCTGGGGGCATTGTAAAAGACGGATGGTTGTTTGAATGGTGCCACATTCACAGTACGTATCCTTGTCCTCAGGGAGAGACCCCCATTTTAACATGTGGTCTAGCCAAACCAGTGTGCAATCTATTTAAACATCTGCATCCAGTTTTGGTCACCACGATGTAAAAAAAGATGTTGAGACTCTAGAAAGAGTACAGAGAAGAGCAACAAAGATGATTAGGGAACTGGAGGCTAAAACATACGAAGAACAGTTGCAGAAATTGGGTATGTCTAGTTTAATGAAGAGAAAGACGAGGGGGGACATGATAGCAGTGCTATCAGGGGCTGCCCCAAAGAAGAGGGAGTCAAGCTATTCTCCAAAGCACCTGAAGGCAGGACAAGAAGCAACCGGTAGAAACTAAATCAAGGAGAGAAGCAACTTTGAACTAAGGAGAAATTTCCTAACAGTAAGAACAATTAACCAGTGGAACAACCTGCCTCCAGAAGTTGTGGGTGCTGCAACACTGGAAGTTTTTAAGAAGAGACTGGACAGCCATTTGTCTGAAATTGTATAGGGTCTCCTGTTTGAGCAGGGGGTTGGACTAGAAGACCTCCAAGGTCCCTTCCAGTTCTATTCTGATTGATTGATTGATTCCACATAGCAGCTTTTTTTTTTATGGATGGAATTTGAAATTGCTTAATGCTCTCTCTTCCCCCCCTTCTCTCTCCCCCCCTCCCCGGTTTATCTTGTAGCAATTTGGCGGCCTGAATACCCCTTACCCAGGGGGCTTAAACACGCCTTACCCAGGTGGAATGACCCCAGGATTGATGACTCCTGGCACAGGGGAGCTAGATATGAGGAAGATTGGACAAGCCAGAAACACCTTGATGGATATGCGTCTCAGCCAGGTAAGGACACCTGGGGGGGGGGGGCGTGAGAAATACAAGTATTCCTCAACTTACGAACAGTCCCTAAGTGATCTTTCGAAGTTACGATGAACCCTGGAAAGGCCACTTGCGACCTGAATTTGAAGTTCTCTCAGCCCCCCCCCCTTCTCTCTGCAGTTACGTGATGGCAGTGGGGGCACTTGGCAACCAGCCCACATTTGTGATGTTTGCCATGCGCTGTGGACCCAATGGCCATGATTTGCAGCATTTTTGTAGGGTTTTAACGTCTGGTTTTCTGCCAAAAATGTCCCTAGAGCACAGTGGGTTCTTTCGACGACTGAGGCAGTTTGCTTTATGACCGCTGGGAAAAAAGTCATAAAATCAGGTGTGGTCCTGTAACCCCCTTCTCAATGACTGTCAGGACTTATAGCTGTAATTGAGGGCTCCATCACAGTCATAAATCAAGGGCTACCTGTAGCGATGTGGCTTATCAGACTGAATAAACATCAGGGTGCTACATTACAGCTTCTAAATTATTATTATTTTTCCTACTGGGGTACTTGGGATACATTTTCCTAATTTAGCAACTTTAAGACTTAGCAACTTTAAGACTGTGGACTTCAACTCCCAGAATTCCTCAGCCAGCCATGCTTTAAGATGGGTGGACTTCTATTCCCAGGATTGGGAAGTTGAAGTCCACCTATCTTAAAAGTTTCCAAGTGGGGAAAAACTTTCCTCTAGGGCATTCTTAAGCAATCAGTTGCCTAGGGGAAAAGATCTTTTGCCCTCAAATATCGATTGAACCTCCACAGACAGGAGCAGCACACCTGAATGCTCAGACCCTCAAGCAAAGCAAGCCTGTGAATTGTATACCATGTTTTTGAGCAGCACAACAGCAAAGTATCTAGAACGGGGGTCTTGAAACTTGGCGACTTGAAGACTTGTGGACTTCAACTCCCAGAATTCCTCAGCCGGCCACGCTGGCTGAGGAATTCTGGGATTTGAAGTCCACAAGCCTTGAAAGTCGCCACGTTTGGAGACCCCTTGCCTTATATGATTGTTGTGAACCTCCCAGAGCTGTGGAGAATCGGGCAGCGTGCCCATTAAATAAATTAATATACGGTGACGATGTTTTCGAAAGAGAATGATAATTTGGAAAGGATTACTTAGTTATAGGCATAACATTCTTTACCTTTTCAGTGCTTTATGGGAAAATGTATGTAGCCATTAGCTTTTTTACGTCTGTGTGCTTGTTTCTCATCTTAACCAGGCTTTGCTTAACCCCTCAGGTATCCGACTCGGTGAGTGGCCAAACAGTGGTGGATCCCAAAGGGTACCTCACGGATTTAAACTCCATGATTCCCACACATGGTGGAGACATCAAGTAAGACCCCGGGTGTGACACTGGTGCTTGTAGTTTGTGTAATAACTGCAGGAAGAATAGAAGCTTCTGAAAGTTGAAAGAGCTGCATGAATGTAGAAGCTGCAACCTACATTTGTCAGTGTCTTCTCCGTCCCTGCACCTGGTCTGACTTTAGTGGAAGACTGATATGATCGTATTGTCCAAAATGGGGGTGCCGTGGGAGTGTACAACACTTTGGGCCTGAAGTCAGAAAGGTGGCCTGGAGTGAATGTGGTGTCCTTGGTGCTGTCTGAGCTGAGTTGTTTTCTTGCAGGTGTTTTATTGCCCAACTAGGTAACATCATTAGCACTGATGATGCTACCTAGTTGGGTGGTGAAACCTCTTCAAGAAAAGGTCAGAGCACCAAGGACCCCACAGTCCTCCTCCTCCCCCCCCTCCTCTCTGCAAACCACACTTCCTTCTAGCACTGATGATGTTTCCTAATTGGGTAATGAAATGTCTGCAAGAAAACAACCCTCAGAGAGCACCAAGGACCCCACATACCTCCCTCCTCCTCCTCCTCCTCCTCCTCTTCCTCCTCCTCTCCACAAACCTCACTCCCTTCTCACAGTGATGATGTTCCCTATTGGGAAATGAAATGTCTGCAAGAAAACAACTCTCAGAGAGCACCAAGGACCCCAGAGTCCTCCTCTTCCTCCTCCCAAACACCCTTCTAGCACTGATTATGTTACCACGTTGGGTCATGAAACGTCTTCAAGAAAGCCACCAAGCTCAGAGAGCACCAAGGACCCCACAATCTTCCTCCTCCTCCTCCTCCCCACTCCACTCCACAAACCTCACTCCCTTCTCACAGTGATGATGTTCCCTAGTCTGGTAATGAAATGTCTGCAAGAAAACCAAGCTCAGAGAGCACCAAGGACCCCACAGTCCTCCTCCTCCTTCTCCTCCCCACTCCACTCCGCAAACCTCACTCCCTTCTCGCACTGATGATGTTACCTAGTTAGGTGATGCAACATCTACAAGAAAACAACCCAGCTCAGAGAGCACCACGGACCCCACATTTAAATCCTGACCCTTCTCATTTTGACCTTCCGTGTGAAAATGAGTCCTAGGGGAATTCTATTCTCTGAGTCCCTGCAACACTTTTTGAAATAAATCGGGCTGGCCCTGCAGGGGATGAAGCTTTTTCCCTCTTGTGTTTTCCTCTCTCCCTAGCGACATCAAGAAAGCCCGCTTGCTTCTTAAATCCGTGCGAGAGACGAACCCTCACCACCCCCCAGCCTGGATCGCCTCGGCACGCTTGGAGGAGGTGACAGGGAAACTGCAGGTTGCTCGAAATCTCATCATGAAAGGGACCGAAATGTGTCCTAAGGTGAGGGCTGTTGTTTTCTTTACCTGTTGAGCTGTTCCCTTTGCAGAAGTTTAATTTTCTGGACCCTTAAGACACAGGTAGTCCTCGACTTAGGACAATTCATTTAAGTGACCATTCCTTGTTGCAGCGGCAGTGAAAAAAAGTGACTTTTGACCATTTTTCACACTTATGACCATTGCAGCGTCCCCATGGCCACGGGATCAAAATTCAGCCGCTCGACAACTGGTTCGTATTTATGACGGGGGCTGTGTCCCAGGGTCACGTGATCCCCTTTTGCGGCCTTCTGACGAGCAAAGTCAATGGGGGAAGCCAGATTCACTTAACAATCATGTTCCTGACTGAATAACGGAATAATAGAATAACAGTTGGAAGGGGCCTGGGAGGTCTTCTAGTCCAACCCTCTGCTCTGCAGCGATTCACTTCACAAGCGTGGCAAGGAAGGTTGTAAAATGGATCAGCACTCATTAACATCTGCCTTGCTTAACAATGGAAATGCTGGGCTTAATTGTGGTCATAAATCGACCACGCTACCTGTATTGGTATTTCTTCTGTTCCTCCCACACCCTCCCTAAAGGACTTGGATCCCTTAACAAGGGGTCCCCAACCTGTGGGCCACGGCCCGGTAGTGGGCCCTGGCCCCCGGGGCACGGGACAGGCTGGCCAGTGCAAGCACGTGTACGTGCACATACCCCCACTTGCGGTAGCGCTGTGCCTGTGGTGCGTGAAAACAGGCCACCGCTGTGCAGCGTAAAAACGGGATGCTGCCGCACCCTGGGGCGCGAAAATGGGACACTGCTATGCTGCGGGGCGCGAAAACAGGACGTCGCTACGGGGCGCAAAAACTGGCCACCACCGCACCTCGGGGGGAAAACGGGATGACGACGCTGCGCTGCGGGTGCAAAATCGGACGGCGCTATGCCGCGCAAGAACGGGGCAGGGCTAGCGAGTATCACGCAAGCGCTAGCCCTGCCCTGTTTGCGTCATGTGCGTGCTCATGGTGCGCGCGCACATGTAAAATGTCTCCTCCCTTTCTCTTCAATCCGCCAACCGAGAAAGCTTGGTGACCTCTGTCTTAACAAATAAGCCGCTGACTTCCTTTGTTGGCTGCATTTCTCTAGAGCGAAGACGTTTGGCTGGAGGCTGCCCGCTTGCAGCCTGGAGACACCGCCAAGGCTGTGGTGGCCCAGGCGGTCCGTCACCTTCCCCAGTCGGTCCGGATTTATATCAGAGCCGCCGAGTTGGAGACGGATATCCGAGCCAAGAAGAGAGTCCTTCGGAAAGGTGAGACGGGTCCACAGAGGGGAACCTCCGCTGGTTTGAAATGGAGAGTTGGCCACCTGGCAGAGTAGGTGCTTTAAAGATCTCAAAACTGGTGGGTTGTGCCCCAGTTACGCCCTTTCCCGGACCAACAATCTCATAGTCACTCATGCTTTAGTCAACTCCTGTCTTGACTGTTGCAATGTGCTCTACATGGGGCTGCCCTTGAAAAGCATCCGGAAGCTCCAGTTGGTGCAAAATGCAGCGGCCTACGTGGTTTTTGTGCAGACGCCGGTGTGCACATGGGTCACCTCTCCTGCGGGGAGCTGCACCGGTTGCCGATTTGCTTCCGGGTGCAATTCCAGGTGCTGTTCGTCACCTTGAAAGCCCTTCACGGCTTGGTGGGACCAGGTTATCTGAGGGACCGTCTCAGAGGGACCGATTCACCAGAGCGAGGAGACAAGGAACGTTGTGGGTCCTGTCCCCTAAGGGGGTACATCTGGGCAGGACCCAGAGGAAGGGCCTTCTCCGTGGTGGCTCCCTCCCTCTGGAACATCATGCCTCTGGAAATTAGACCGGCCCCCCACTCTGACACTCTTTCGGAAGGCCCCGAAGTCATGGTTCTGCCAGCGGGCCTGGGGAACCCAGAGCGGGACGGAGCCCATGAAATGGCTGGTATGAATGGGTGTGTGTGTGCCGGTAGGAAGGGATGATGGGAGATCATCAGTTTGGTCACACCTAGAGGACCAGGTGTGTACAGGTAGTTCCTTGATTTACAACCAGTGACTTAGTGACCGTTCCAAGTTACCACAGACCCCCCTAAAAGAGGACTTATGACTTAACGAAGTTTTGACTCACGGTCCCGTGATCACACTTCGGACACTGGGCAACACGTCTGCGTTTCTGGCCGTTTCCCAAGTCCTGTGGTCACGTGGCCATGTTTTGTGAGAGTTTTGCTGAAAGCTGGCACTTCCCGGCACAAAAGAGGGTGTAAAATTGGGCGAGTCGCGTGATCGGCCCATTTTGCGACTGCCCAATGGGCAGCTCCGTTACGTTGTGATTCGAGGACTCTGTTGCAGTCTTTTCAGGCTCTCCTATCAGCTCTCCTATCAGTGGACTGTATATTAATTGCTGGATTCCTCACTAGCAACAAGGATTAGCCTTCATTTCAAGTCAGCATCGATGGAAGCGTATCTCTGGATGTTGTTGGAAAGTTGTTGACCTCCAACTCCTGGGATGGGCATTGCAAGGGCCTCCCATCAACGTGGGCGAGTCCAGGTTTTAAGTGAAAGGCGTAGCATTCTTAATGGGGCTTAAGAGATCAGTTGGGCTCATATACAGCCAGGTACGGTAGGTCTAGTGCAGGGGTAGGCAACCTTGGCTCTTTTATGACTCGTGGACTTCAACTCCCAGAATTCCTGAGCCAGCCATGCTGAGGGAAAAGGGAGAGGTTTCCAAGCTGAGCCATGCTAGCTCAGGAATTCTGGGAGTTGAAGTCCACGAGTCATAAAAGAGCCAAGGTGGCCTACCCCTGGTCTAGTGGTTAAGACACCAGGCTAGAAAGCATGAAATGTTGAGTTCAAGTCCCGCCTTAGGCATGAAAGCCAACTGGATGATTGCGCCAATTACCCGGAGACTGTGAATTCTATTCTTACCTGAGACATCAAATCGAATTGAGTGGCATTGGGGGAATCACCAAGATACTGTGAGTTCTAGTCCCGCTTAGGTTTGAAAGCTAGCTGAGTGACTTTGGACCAATCACCAGGATACTGTGAGTTCTAGTCCAGCCTTAGGCTTGAAAACTTGCTAGGTGACTTTAGACCAATCACCAGGAGATTGTGAGTTCTAATCCAGCCTTAGGCCTGAAAACTAGGTGGGTAACTTTGGACCAATTACCAGGAGATTGTGACGTTTAGTCCCGCCTTAGGCTTGAAAACTAGCTGGGTGACTTTGGACCAATCACCAGGAGATTGCGACTTTAGTCCCGCCTTAGGCTTGAAAACTAGCTGGGTGACTTTGGACCAATCACCAGGAGATTGCGACTTTTAGTCCCGCCTTAGGCTTGAAAACTAGCTGGGTGACTTTGGACCAATCACCAGGAGATTGTGAGTTCTAGTCCCGCCTTAGCTATGAAAGCCAGCTGTCTGACTTTGGGTGAGAATCACCCTCTCTCACCCCAACCCACCTCACAGGGTTGTTGTGGGGAAAATAGGAGGGAGAAGGTGTGCTGGACATGTTCCCTGCCTTGAGTTATTTGCAAAAATAATAAATATGGGTTACAAATAAAATAACAAAAACCACCAGCCCCCCCAGATGCAAAAAAGAAAAGACCAATATTCCCTCCTACACACCCACTTACTCTAGAGTAGCTCTGCAGGCTGATGGACTGCGTATGGCCCGTGCTGACGAGTTGTTATGATCTCTCTTTTAAATTTAAATTCCAATTCAATCATAGGCACAAATCCATAATTCTATCAAGACATTAATATGAACAGACTGAACAGTGCATCGAGCTGGCATTTCCTTTGCATGGCATTGATTGGGTTCAGGAAGCTGTGTGTGACCGAAAAAGGGGGGGAAAATGCCTGGCGTATGAGCCCGATTTAATGGGTGAAAACTGAACAAGAACATACTGTCCGAGCCTGCATTCTGCATTTCATAGTCTCTTGAAGAATCTCCTACCCCAGCTATAAATTTGATGGAAGGTGGTTTCCATCCAACTAATCAGAACATTATCACAATAAATTTTCAAAATTTATCCTTGCAGCCTGAGGATAATACAGTCATTATTGTTTGTCGGCCATTACGGGCATAATTGAAGTCCAGCTTGGTAGTTTAAGAGCAGAGTAGAAAGCTAGTACAGTTTTGCATTAAGAATGGAATGGGATGGGATGGAATGGAGTGGAGTGGAGTGGAGTGGAGTGGAGTGGAGTAGAATGGAGTAGAGTAGAGTAGAGTAGAGTAGAGTAGAGTAGAGTAGAGTAGAGTAGAGTAGAGTAGAGTAGAGTAGAGTAGAGTAGAATAGAATAGAATAGAATAGAATAGAATAGAATAGAATAGAATAGAATAGAGCTGGGAGGGACTTTGGAGGTCTTCTAGTCCAGCCCCTTGCTCAAGCAGGAGAACCTACACTATTTCAGATAAGTGACTGTCCAGCCTCTTCTTAAAAACCTCCAGTGTTGGAGCACCCACAAGCTCTGGTGGCAAGCTGTTCCACTGGTTGATTGTTATCACTGTTAGGAAGTTCCTCCTTAATTCCAGGTTGCTTCTCTCCTTGGTGAGTTTCCAACCATTGTTTCTTGTCCTGGCTTTAGGTGCTTTGGAGAATAGCTTCTCCCCTCTTCCTTGTGGCAGGCCCCCAAATACCGGAATACTGCTATCATGTCTCTGTCTGTCTGTCTGTCTGTCTATTATCTATATCTCAATATCTATCTATCTATCTATCTATCTATCTATCTATCTATCTATCTATCTATCTATCTATCTATCTATCTATCTATCTATCTATCTATCTATCTATCTATCTATCTATCTATCTATCTATCTATCTATCTACCTACCTACCTATCTACCTATCTACCTATCCATCCATCATCTATCCATCATCTATCTATCTATCTATCTATCTATCTATCTATCTATCTATCTATCTATCTATCTATCTATCTATCTATCTATCTATCTATCTATCCTTCTCTCTCTCTTATTATCTATCTATCTATCTATCTATCTATCTATCTATCTATTATGTATCTCTCTCTCTCCTATCTATCTATCTATCTATCTATCTATCTATCTATCTATCTATCTATCTATCTATCTATCTATCTATCTATCTATTATGTATCTCTCTCTCTCCTATCTATCTATCTATCTATCTATCTATCTATCTATCTATCTATCTATCTATCTATCTATCTATCTATCTATCTATCTATCTATCTATCTATCTATCTATCTATCTATCTATCTATCTGTCTATTATCTATATCTCTATTATCTATATCTCTATCTATCTATCATCTATATCATCTGTCTGTGTCTGTCTGTCTATCTGTCTATATCTATCTATCTATCTATCTATCTATCTATCTATCTACCTAACTACCTAACTACCTACCATGGTGGCCCAGTGGTTAGAATGCAGCATTGCAGGCAAACTCTGCCCACAGCCAGGAGTTCAATCCTGACCGGCTCACAGTTGACTCAGCCTTCCATCCTTCCGAGGTCGGTAAAATGAGGACCCAGATTGTTGAGGGCAATAGGCTGACTCTGTAAACCGCTCAGAGAGGATTGTAAAAAGCACTATATGGAGCAGTATATAAGTCTTAAGTACTATTGCTATTAAGGATTTTACGGGCCAAGAGGGCAGGGCCAGACCTTACCTTGAGTGGTATGATGATGCCAGAGGGCAGGAGCCATGGCAGGAAAGATTCTTCGCATGGACCCTGCCAACCAAAATTCCTTGGCCAACGGGGTCCACATAATGCCCCTACTGCTGGCGCACCTGGGGCAGGCTGACCCCTTCGGGGTGAGATGGTTCCTCAGATAACTTAGACCCTCTGTTTGCTTGCCCGTCCTTTTCCATGTTGAGCTATAAAAGCAGAAAGTTGGCGATGATTCCTCAGTGTGAATGTCCACCTGGCAGCTCAGGATAATGGCAGCGATGGGAAATTGGGGACTCTGGTGCGATGTGACAGGCTAGCTAGCCGAAATGAGTTTGCAGACTTCATTCTGGAATTCGTTCCAGCGTAAGGCTGGATTCCCTCGAGCTGCCTGCTGACAGCCTGCCTGTCAAATAAAACTCGGGATGTGTAGTCCACTAGGAGCAGAACTCGGCGCCCGGAGCTATTCTTGAATCTTGACAGTCGGTCGATTTTTGTCGAGGCTTCTGAGTAAAGCCGTCTTACTAGTCCGAGCAATTAAGAAATGCCTGATTTTAATGGTCTTTTTTTTGTTGTTGTTGTTAAGCCAAGCATTGCGTTGGTTAAGTGAATCATACAGTTTGCTTGTGGCTACGGAGGGATTCTAGGCTGATTCCTCTTTTGACTCCCCCCCCCCTCCAAGGTTCTGCCACTCCTCCTCCTACAGCAGGGGTGTCCAACTCAATTTTATTGAAGGCCGCATCAGCATTATGGTTAACCTCAAAGCGTCATTTGCTGTCCCCTTCTCTTCCTCAAGCTTGCCCCACAGAAGCCTCTCCTCTCCTTCCTATCGCCTTCTCTCCCCCCTCACTCCTCCTCCTTCCCGCCCAAATCCCTCCTTTTATATCCTCTCCTCTCCTCTCCTCCCATGCATTCAGTCACTGCTGGCCTTTACACACAGCATTCATCAGCTGGAGCCTCACTCACCAATCCTGGGCCCTTAGCAGAGCCCAGCAACCCCTCAGCTCCAGCTGACTCTTCCCCCAGGCCTCTCGGGTGCTGCTGTCCCTTCAGTTTACTCCCCCCGTTACATCGTAAGGACCCACCTCAGCTAACTGCCCAAGAAAGCAGAACTCCTAAAACAGGCATTGTCTCAAAAGGAAACTTTTATTAGGGGTTAGTGACAGTAAGGAGGTCAAAGGCGAGATCTGGGGAAAATCCCGCCGAAACACGGTATAATTAAACTAGCAGCCTTCCTCCTCCCACCAAAGTCATAATCTCCATTTGAAATCCAGCCAATCCACAGGTGGCAGGATGTGTGGGTAACTGGCACAGTTGGCATGCATCTCAAGGTCTTCTCCAGTTTCTCCGTAGCTTATCAGGGAGACACATTCCTTTCTCAAGGGGATGATAACAACAACAACAATAATAATAATAATAGACAAGCACCTGCGACATAACACCCCGGACTTAACAATTGTCGATAAGAAAGACAAAAAAGTCTGGATAGTGGACGTGGCAGTGCCTGGAGACAGCAGAATAGACGTGAAAGAACTGGAGAAGATAACAAAACACAAAGACCTACAAATAGAAATAGAAAGACTGTGGCAAAGGCAAGCAAGGGTAGGACGAATAGTAATAGGCGCCTTGGGTGCAATCCCAAAACAACTGGAGCACCACTTGAACACCATCATCGGCATTGACAAATTCGCCATTAGTCAATCGCAAAAGGCAGCCTTACTAGGAACTGCTTCCATCCTGCGACGAGATCTGTGATACCATCAAACATCCACATCTGCCTATCCCAGGTCCTTGGGAAGGACTCGATAGGTAGACAACAAAGCCAAATCCAGTCTGAACATCTGGCTGACTGTGCAAATAATAATAATAATAATTAATAATAATTAATAATAATAATAATAATAATAATAATTAATAATAATAATAATAATAATAATAATAATAATAATAATAATAATAATAATAATAATAATAATAATAATAATAATAATAATAATAAAAAAGTTGGAAGGGACCTTGGAGGTCACCAACCCCCTGCTCAGGCAGGAAACCCTATACCATTTCGGACAAATGGCTGTCCAGTCTCTTCTTAAAAACTTCCAGTGTTGGAGCATTCACCGCTTCTGGAGGCAGGTTGTTCCACTGGTTAATTGTTCTCACTGTCAGGAAGTTTCTCCTTAGTTCCAGGTTGCTTCTCTCCTTGACTAGTTTCCCTCCATTGCTTCTTGTTCTGCCTTCAGGCGCTTTGGAGAATAGCTTGACTCCCTCTTCTTTGGGGCAGCCCCTGAGATACTGGAAGACTGCTATCCTGTCCCCCCTCGTCCTTCTCTTCATTAAATAGAGGCGGGAGAGGAAAGGTAGGAAGCGAAAGTTATCCCAAGCGAAAGCAAATCCCCTTCCCCATTCCCAGCAGAATGGCAGGCCCCAAACAAGAGCACACATGCTGGGAAAACAATAAGGGTTTGGGGACCTGACATACCTACTCAAATCTCCTCCTCCTCCTAGTCTGCCTGAGGGCCGGATCTAAACACATCACAGGCCAGGTCTGGCCCGCGGGCCTTGAGTTTGGCACGTCTGTTCTTACATGCATGCTTCAAAGGCTTCTCTTCCTATTAAATTTGCACATTGGATTACACCTGGCAGCTTGGGTGTTGTTCGGTCCTGGATAAAGAGAAGCATTTCTGGGTTGTTGTTGTTTTCCCCCCCATTTCTCTTTCTTAGCACTGGAGCATGTTCCAAACTCAGTCCGCTTGTGGAAGGCAGCTGTTGAATTAGAAGAACCCGAGGACGCCAGGATAATGCTGAGCCGGGCAGTGGAATGCTGCCCCACCAGCGTGGAAGTAAGTTGGCAGATTGGTTTTGTCCACGGGGTGTGTGTGTGTGTGTGTGCGTGTGTCAACCTCTTCTTCAAAGCACCAGAAGGCAGGACAAGAAGAAACGGGTAGAATATCATTATAAAGAAAAATCGAACCTAGAACTAAGGGAGAAATTTCCTGACGGGACAATTAACCAGTGGAACGACTTGCCTCCAGAAGTGGTTGGGTGCTCCATCGCTGGAGGTCTTCAAGGAAGAAGGTGGTAGAGGGCAGAGGTCACCAACCTTTCTTGATTGGCGGACCGGAAGAAAAGAGAGGGGGAAGCATTTTATGTGCACGCGCATGCGTGCGCCTGCACGGGGCCGCAAGCATGCGCGTGATGCAAATGGGGCGGGGCTAGCGCTTACGTGATACTTGCTAGCCCTGCCCTGTTCTTGTGCATAGTGCCCTGTTTCTGCGCCCTGAGGCGCGGTGTCGGCCTGTTTTTGTGCCCCGCAGTGCGTCGGCATCCCATTTTCGTGTCCCGAGGCATAGTGTTGGCACATCTTTGCACCCCGAGGTGCGGTGGCATCCCATTTTTGCGCCCCGAGGCGCAGCAGCCGCCCATTTTTGCACCACGCAGCACGGCATCCTGTTTTCACGTCCCGCGGCCATAGCGTTAGCGTGAGTGAGTGTGTGCGTGCGCACATGCGCGCACTGGTCAGCCTGTCCCTCAGCCCACTTCCAGGCCGCGGCCCACAGGTTGGGGACACCTGGTATAGGGTCTCCTGCTCGAGCAGGGGGTTGGACTAGAAGACTTCCAAGGTCCCTTCCAACTCTACTATTCTGTCCTGTCCTGTCCTGTCCTATTCTATTCCTCATTCCATATCCTATTCCATATTCCATATTCCATATTCCATATTCCATTCCTATTCTGTTCTGTTCTGTTCTGTTCTGTTCTGTTCTGTTCTATTCTATTCTATTCTATTCTATTCTATTCTATTCTATTCTATTCTGTTCTATTCTATTCTATTCTATTCTATTCTATTATTCTATTCTATTATTCTATTCTATTCTATTCTATTCTATTATTCTGTTCTATTCTATTCTATTCTATTCTATTCTATTCTATTCTATTCTATTCTATTCTATTCTATTCTATTCTATCTTTATTCTATTCTATTCTATTCTATTCTATTCTATTCTATTCTATTCTATTCTATCTTTATTCTATTCTATCTTTATTCTATTCTATTCTATTCTATTCTATTCTATTCTATTTCTATTCTATTCTATTCTATTCTATTCTATTCTATTCTATTCTATCTTTATTCTATTCTATTCTATTCTATTCTATTCTATTCTATTCTATTCTATTCTATTCTATTCTATTCTATTCTATTCTATTCTATTCTATTCTATTCTATTCTATTCTATTCTATTCTATTTTCTATCCTATCCTATCCTATCCTATTCCACCCCACCCCACCCCACCCCACCCCACCCCATCCTATTCTACTTGTGCTGCCATGAAATCCTTAATTGTACACTGATAGGACACAAAGGACATTTTGATCACTTGACCCCAGGTTTGTTGCAACAGTCGTAAGTGTGAAGAACGGTCATAAGTCATTTTTTTTCTGCGCCGTTGTAACTTTGGAAGGTCACTAAACGAGTGGTTGTAAGTCAGTCGGCAAAAGTCTCCGAAGAGGCAGCTGGGCGGCCTTCCTGCCAACTCGGTTCCTCTCTTCCAGCTGTGGCTGGCCCTGGCAAGACTCGAAACCTATGAGAACGCCCGTAAGGTCTTAAACAAAGCCCGTGAGAACATTCCAACGGACCGGCACATCTGGATTACAGCTGCCAAGCTCGAGGAGGCCAACGGGAACACGCAGATGGTGGAGAAGATCATCGACCGAGCCATCACCTCTTTGAGGGCCAATGGAGTGGAAATCAACCGAGAACAGTGGATCCAGGTATTTAACTGAGCATTTCTCTTTGAAAGCCTGGCTTTTTCTAAATCTGGCGTCTTCCTGGCTTTTTGAAACGACGCCCCCCAAATTACTCAAGGCGCCAAGTCGGGGAAAAGCTGCTTTAGACCATTCTTTTTATTATTATTATTATTTTTTTATCTCACCTTTATTGTGTTTACACTTAATTCAAGGCAGCGAACATATCTCATCCTCCTCCTGCCTCCTATTTTTTCCCCCCACAACAACCCTGTGGGGTGGGTTGGGCTGAGAAAGGGAGGGACTGGCCCAAAGTCACCCAGCCCGACTTACATGCCTAAAGTGAGACTAGAACTCAGTGTCACCCAGCTACCTTTTGTACTTCAGCTGGGATATTTTATTTGTTCAGGGCAGGTGCTACTACATGATTAAAAATAGAATAGGAATAGGAATGGAATGGAATAAACAGATTGTAGAATAGACTAGAATCGAAATACAGAATAGACTAGAATCGAAATACAGAATAGAATAGAACAGAACAGAATAGAATAGAATAGAATAGAATAGAATAGAATAGAATAGAATAGAATAGAATAGAATAGAATAGAATAGAATAGAAAATATGGAATGGAATAGAGTAGAATAGAATGGAATGGAATAGAATAGAAAATATGGAATGGAATGGAATAGAATAGAAAATATGGAATGGAATAGAATAGAATAGAAAATAAAATATGGAATGGAATAGAGTAGAATAGAATAGAATCGAATGGAATAGAATAGAAAATATGGAATGGAATAGAGTAGAATAGAATAGAATAGAATGGAATAGAATAGAATGCAATGGAATAGAATAGAATAGAAAATATGGAATGGAATAGAGTAGAGGAGAATAGAATAGAATGGAATGGAATAGAATAGAAAATATTGAATAGAATAGAATAGAATAGAATAGAATAGAATAGAATAGAATAGAATAGAATAGAATAGAATAGAATAGAAAATATGGAATGTAATAATAGAATAGAATAGAATAGAATAGAATAGAATAGAATAGAATAGAATAGAATAAGGGAGTGGAGTGAAGTGGAAGGAAGAGAAGAGAATATAGAACAGAATAGAATAGAATAGAATAATAACTTCATTGTCACTTTAAATGTACAGTAATCAGAATACATTAAAATGAGATTTTGTTGCATACAACTCTCAAAGGGCAACCACCTCCAACATATACACTGCATAAACATGACAAAAAAATAATAATTATGCATATACCCACATGCACACACATATATGACCCAGAGAAAAAAAACATAGTTTAGTTTGGATGTATACATATACATCTGGAATAGAATGAATTGATGTGGAAAAATCTATTGGAAAATGTCTCACGGGTCCCAGTACATTTCCTAACAATTTCTGTGGAAGCTTGGGACACAAGAAATAATATGAGAATATTTGTAGCTCAAGATTGAAACAAGGGGTCCTCTCTGGGCTTGGTTGTTCTCTTGCAGATGTTTCATTACCCAAACTCTGATTTTACCTAGTTTGGGTAATCAAAAGCCTGCAAGAAAACAGCCAGGCTCAGAGAGCACCAAGGACACCTCAAATATATGAATATTTCATATGTCGTGGATTGAAACAGCTGGTCTTCTGGAATCTACCAGAAATAGATGGGAGAGACGGCGGGGATGTTTAAGAAGGATGGTTGCAAAACACGCAATAGAAGAGGATATTTTTTTCTGCTTCTTTCAGTTATAGTTAAATATTTAATCACTGCCACCCCGTGAACTTACGAAACACTTGTATCTGTCATTGCTCTAAAGTGAATTTTTCAAGAGAAAAGAATTATTATTATTACTGGTTTTTTTTTTTCTCCATTGGAAATGAAAAACGCTTAGCCTGAACACGCATTCCTCTAAGACGGGAGTCTCTTAACCGTGGCGACTTTTAAGACTAGTGGACTTCAACTCCCAGAATTCCCCATGCTGGCTGGGGAATCCTGGGAGTTGAAGTCCACAAATCTTAAAAGTCGCACAAGGGTGGAGAGCCCTGTTCTAAGACATTGCGACTTCTCACCTCTGCTTGGGTGAAAACGCAGGGGCAAGGGGGAAAGAACAGTTCAGTTCAGTTATGGGCATGGCCAGGCTATGTATGTGTTGGGGTGGAATTGGCCCTTTCTTTTGCCCTGGCTGAGGGAGGTCAAAATAATTTTTTTTCCAGGATGCTGAAGAATGCGATAAAGCTGGAAGCGTGGCCACATGCCAAGCTATCATGAGAGCAGTGATTGGAATTGGGATTGAAGAGGAGGACCGCAAACACACCTGGATGGAAGATGCTGATAGTGTAAGTGCAAGACCTCAGGTGTGAAGCTGTGGACAGGCCCAGGTGGCAGAGTTAGAGGCGAAACACTGTAGCCCAGGGGTCTTCAAACTGGGCCCTTTTATGACTTGTGGACTTCAACTCCCAGAATTCCTCAGCCAGGCACGTGTGCCTGGCTGAGGAATTCTGGGAGTTGAAGTCCACAAGTCATAAAAGGGCCCAGTTTGAAGACCCCTGGACTAGCCTATGCAAGAGAAGGATTGGGGGGGGGATATGATAACAGAATAGCAGAGTTGGAAGGGACTTTGGAGATCTTCTAGTCCAACTCAACCATGAAACCTTACACCATTTCAGACAATTGGCTATCCAGTCTCTTCTTAAAAACCTCCAGTGTTGGAGCACCCACAACTTCTGGAGGCAAGTCGTTCCATGGATTAATTGTTCTCACTGTCAGGAAGTTTCTCCTTGTTCTAGGTTGCTTCTCTCTCCTTGATTAGTTTCCATCCGTTGCTTCTTGTCCTGCCTTCAGGTGCTTTGGAGAATAAGTTGACACCCCCCCCCCTTCTTTATGGCAGCCCCTTAGCTATTATGTCACAGAGACAGGGGGGCTGAGGACAAGAAGTAATGGGGGGGAGGGGAGGAAGATCATTAAAGAGAAATCCACCCTAGAAGTAAGAAGAATTTTCTGAGAGTGAGAACAATTAATCAGTGGAACACTTGCCTCTTCTTGTTGCGAGTGCTCCATCACTGGAGGTTTTCACGAAGAGACTGGACAGCCATTTGGCTGAGACGGTAGGCTCTCCTGCCTTGAGCAAGGGGGTTGGACTAGAAGACCTCCAAGATCCCTTTGAGACCTATGGTTCTACATTCTATGATTCTCCCTGTTGGGAGGGGATCAGCAGGTTGAGAGAGGCGTGCCTGGCTGAGGAATTCTGAGAGTTGAAGTCCACAAGTCATAAAAGGGCCAAGTTTGAAGACCGCTGCTGTAGCCTATAGGAGCCCTGGTTGCGCAGTGGTTAGAATGCAGTATTGAGGCAAATTCTGCCCACAGCCAGCAGTTCGATCCTGACCAGCTCAAGGTTGACTCAGCCTTCCATCCTTCCGAGGCCGGTAAAATGAGGACCCGGATTGGTGGGGGGGCAATAGGCTGACTCTGTAAACCGCTTAGAGAGGGCTGTAAAGCACCGTGAAGCGGTATATAAGTCTTAAGTGCTATTTTATCTGATCGCTTTTATCAATCGACACCCCTGCCTGTCTTTTCAGGACAGGGCTACCTCTAAATATTTTCTAGTCATTTTCTGATGTAAGCAACCCCTGCTCTTCGAATTGTGATTTAAATTGGATATCTTTAGTGGGTGTGTACACTTATGACAACTGAACCCAAAACATCCATTGAGTTGTTAAGTGAGTTTTCTCCCACTTTACGTCCTTTTGTGGGGAGGGGGTTGTTAGTTGTAACTTTGAACCATCGGTAAGTGACCGGTCGTAATTCGAGGAATACTTGTAGTAGCCTGCCAAAAGATGTTCTTGATTGCATATGCACATCAGATTATGATCGGTCACTAAAAACGGCTTGTTTGACCCGGGTTCCTTTTTCCCCCCCATAGTGTGTGGCTCACAACGCCTTGGAGTGCGCCAGGGCAATTTACGCTTACGCCCTGCAAGTCTTCCCCAGCAAGAAGAGCGTCTGGCTACGAGCAGCCTATTTTGAAAAGAATCACGGAACGAGGTACCTCCCCCCCCCCCCCCCCCGTGTGCTGGGTCACAAAAATTCACCTGGAAGCTGGTTGGGGCGATTATTCCAGTGGTGGTTTCGCTTCACTCACCCCTTCGTCCTGAAAAGAAGGACTACGGGTGACATGATAGCAGGGTTCCAGTATCTCAGGGGCTGCCCCAAAGAAGAGGGAGTCAAGCTATTCTCCAAAGCACCAGAAGGCAGGAGAAGGAGCAACGGATGGAAACTCATCAAGGAGAGAAGCAACCTGGAACTAAGGAGAAATTTCCTGACAGTTAGAACAATGCCTTCAGAAATTGTGGGTGCTCCCGCGCTGGAGGTTTTTAAAAAGAAATTGGACAACCACTTGTCTGAAATGGTATAGGGTTTCCTGCCTGAGTAGCGGGTTGGACTAGAAGACCTCCAAGGTCCCTTCCAGCTCTGTTATTCTGTTCTATTCTATTCTATTCTATTCTATTCTATTCTATTCTATTCTATTCTATTCTATTCTATTCTACAATCTGTTTATTCCTGTTCTATTCTATTCTATTCTATTCTATTCTATTCTATTCTATTCTATTCTATTCTATCCTATCCTATCCTATCCTATCCTATCCTATCCTATCCTATCCTATCCTATTCCATTCCCTATCCTATCCTATCCTATCCTATTCCCTTCCGTTCCCTATCCTATCCTATCCTATCCCATTCCCTTCCCTATCCTATCCTATCCTATCCTATCCTATCCTATCCTATCCTATCCTATCCTATCCTATCCTATCCTATCCTATCCTATCCTATTCCATTCCATTCCATTCCATTTGCTAAATTCTTAACGCAACGAGGCCTCTAACAAATGCCTGTTGGTGCACCTTTTCAAAACTGCATATCGGTAGTCCTCGACTTACGACAACTGAGCCCCAAATTTCTGTTGCTAAGCGAGACCATTGCCACAGTTGTTAAGTGAATCACTGCAATTCTTAAGTTAGTGACCTGGTGGTTAAATGCATCTGGCTTCCCCATGGACTTTGCTTGTCAGAGGGTCACGAAAGGGAATCGCCTGACTGGGACACTGCAACCGTCATAAATACAAGTCAGTTGCCCAGCGCCTGAATTTTCATCACATGATGATGGAGAGGCTGCAATGGACGTAAGGGCGAAAAGCAGTCCTAAGCCAGTTTTTTCTGTGCTGTTGTAACTTCGAACGGTGACTACCGTGTTTCCCCCAAAATAAGACCCAACTGGAAAATAAGCCCTAGCACAGGGGGAGGCAACCTTGGCTCTTTTAGGACTCGTGGACTTCAACTCCCAGAATTCCTGAGCCAGCATGGGGGAACTATGGCCCTTTCATGGCTTGTGGACTTCAACTCCCAGAATTCCTGAGCCAGCATGGGGGAACTTTGGCCCCTTCATGACTCGTGGACTTCAACTCCCAGAATTCCTGAGCCAGCATGGGGGAACTTTGGCCCCCTCATGACTCGTGGACTTCAACTCCCAGAATTCCTGAGCCAGCATGGCTCAGCTTGGAAGCCTCTCTCCCTTTCCCCTCAGCATGGCTGGCTCAGGAATTCTGGGAGTTGAAGTCCACGAGTCATAAAAGAGCCAAGGTTGCCTAGCCCTGACCTAGCATGATTTTTCAGGACGCTCGTAATACAAGCCCCACCCGAAAAATAAGCCCCCGTTAAGATTGTCAGACAGACGGGACGCATTTAGTACCGTGTTTCCCCCCAAAATAAGACTTAACCGGAAAACAAGCCCTAATGTGTCTTTTGGAACAAAAATTTAATATTAAGACCCGGTCTTATTTTTGGGGAAACAGGTAAATGACTGAACTGTTGTAAGTCAAGGACTAGCTGTGTTGCCTCTTTAAATTTAAAATCACAAGCGAGATGCCCAGACGATGGCCTGCTAATTTCTTTGGGCTGCTGTCTACTTTCAGGGAATCCTTGGAGGCCCTTTTGCAAAGGGCAGTGGCTCACTGCCCCAAGGCTGAAGTCTTGTGGCTCATGGGGGCAAAATCCAAATGGCTGGCTGGCGATGTCCCTGCAGCCAGGAGTATCCTGGCATTGGCTTTCCAGGTGAGTGCACGGCGTTCATCGGGTCCTTCCCTTTGATAAGATAAGATAAGATAACCTTTATTGTCATTTTTTGTTTACTGTGGGCACAACGGCACACATCGGAAATGAAATTTAGTTGCCCGCTCTCAAAAGTGAAACACATACATGACACATACCTAAAACATGCTATATACAACATATGTATAGATCCACACCCCTACATATACATAACATGAATATTCAACACTGTCCATCCTGAATATATAACGGAAGGAGGAAGCTTGAGAGTTCACAAGGTTAATGCTGTATGGAATGAAACTATGGCTGAATCTGGATGTTCTGCTACGGATACCACGAAGCCCCCTCCCCCCAGAAGGTAACAAGGAAAACAGGTCGTGAAGAGGATGTGTAGTGTCCCAGATAATCTTAGACCCTGCTCAAGCAACGCTTCTGTGCTATGTCCTGGATGGGAGGGAGGGAACTGCCAATGATCTTTTCTGCCGTCCTCACCACTCTCTGCACCGCCTTCCTGTCTGAAGCAGGGATGCTTCCAAACCAGACTGTGATGCCGTATGACAGGATGCTCTCAATAGTCCCCCTGTAGAAAGTAGTAAGGATAGGACCTTTGGAACAGAGAGCTAACAGCAGTATTTCTAAACGTTGGCAACTTGAAGATGTGTGGACTTCAACTCCTAGAATTCCCTAGCCAGCATTCTGGGAATTGAAGTCCACACATCTCCACCTTGCCCAGGTTGAGAAACCCTATCTAAAGCATTGCGCCCATCTCAGAAAGGAAGCTATAGGGAGTGGGGAATTCTGGGAGTTGGAAGTCCACACAATGTCAAGTTGCCAAGTTTGAGAAACACTGGCTTACAGTATTTTAGATTTTGTTTCAAAGCATTACAGGCCATCTGCTCAAAAAGTTTCCAGGTTGGTTTAAAAAAGAAAAAGAGATAAAAATATGTCGATCAGGCATGTCTGTGGACTGCATACAGTTCTGGTCAGCTGGTAATGTGGCCCCATAAGATAACAACAACAACAGTAATAATAAGGGCTGCCTAGATATATGGAAATCCTGAACTTATTAGACCTGAATATTCTGACTTTGCAAAACGAGACTTTTTCTGATGCTCCTTTCCTGTCTCTCTCTGTGACTGATATTTTCAGGCCAATCCCAACAGCGAAGAGATTTGGCTGGCTGCCGTGAAGTTGGAATCTGAAAACAACGAATACGAACGAGCGAGGCGCTTGTTGGCCAAGGCCCGTAGCAGCGCCCCCACGGCGAGGGTAAGTCCACTCTGGAGAATGTAAATCTGTTGAAAGAACTTCCATCGCTTTCCGTTAACGCATCAAGCTGTGTTTTCTGCTCATCTGTTCGGTTCAGTGTATCCCAACCGTGGCCATTTCTAGCAGTATGGACTTCAACTCCCAGAATTCCTATCAGTGGCCATGCTGTCAGGTCTAAGGCAGGACTAGAACTCAAAGTCTCCTGGGGATCGGCCCAAAGTGACCCAGCTGGCTTTCATGCCTAAGGCGGGACTAGAACTCATGTCTCCTGGGGATTGGCCCAAAGTCTCCCAGCCAGCTTTCATACCTAAGGCAAGACTAGAACTCACAGTTTCTACTCTGATGCATTAACTACTATACCAAATTAACTTGCAGGCTATAATTATTACAATTAATTTATTATTTAACAAGTTGGTAGACCAATTTTTCTCAGTTTATTTTTAATAGAATAGAATAGAATAGAATAGAATAGAATAGAATAGAATAGAATAGAATAGAATAGAATAGAATAGAATAGAAATAGAGCAGAATAGAGTAGAGTAGGAATAGAATAGAATAGAATAGAATAGAATAGAATAGAATAGAATAGAATAGAATAGAATAGAATAGAAATAGAGCAGAGTAGGAATAGAATAGAATAGAATAGAATAGAATAGAATAGAATAGAATAGAATAGAATAGAATAGAATAGAATAGAATAGAATAGAATAGGAATGGTGTAGAGTAGAGTAGAGTAGAGTAGAGTAGAGTAGGAATAGAATAGGAATAGAATAGAATAGAATTAGAATAGAATAGAATAGAATAGAATAGAATAGAATAGAATAGAATAGAATAGAATAGAATAGGAATGGAATAGAGTAGAGTAGAGTAGAGTAGAGTAGAGTAGAGTAGAATAGGAATAGGAATAGGAATAGAATAGGAATAGAATAGGAATAAGTAGAATAGGAATAGAGTAGAATAGGAATAGAGTAGAATAGGAATAGAATAGAATAGAATGGAATAGAATAGGAATGGAGTAGAGTAGAGTAGAGTAGAGTAGAATAGGAATAGAATAGGAATAGAATAGGAATAGAATAGGAATAGAATAAAATAGAAATAGAATAGGAATAGAATAGAATAGAATAGAATAGAATAGAATAGAATAGAATAGAATAGAATAGAATAGAATAGAATAGAATAGAATAGAATAATAAATTTATTGTCACTTTGAATGTACACTAATCGGCATACATTAAAATGAAATTTCGTTGCATTCGGCTCTCAAAGGGTCACCACCTCCGATGTACACTACATAAAGATGACAAAAATAAATAAATAAATAAATATAGAACATTGCCAAATAGGTAAAATCCGCATCTATCGTTTACAATATTCCCATATTTTTTCTTTCTAAGCCCCCGGGAGAGGGGTGGTGGTGGAGCTTAGGAACAACTTGAAACAAGCTGCTATGCTATTACAGTCAGGGTAGTTGAGGAGACGCTGTGCAGCACTTAATGTGCATCTGGCAATTGTGGTCGTCCTCAAAACCTCTAGTGAGTGAGTGTGTGTGTGTGTGTGTGTGTGTGTGTGTGTGTGTGTATTAAAAAAATCTTGGCAGGTGGGGATTCCTCCGGATTAGGGTCGAAGGCGAAGGCTCCTTGTTTCTTTCCAGGTCTTCATGAAGTCTGTCAAACTCGAGTGGGTGCTTGGGAACATTGCCGCAGCCCAGGAGCTCTGCGAGGAAGCCCTGAAGCATTATGAAGACTTCCCCAAGCTCTGGATGATGAAAGGGCAGATAGAAGAGCAGGAGGAGCTGATGGAGAACGCCCGGGATGCCTACAATCAAGGGGTAAGCCTCTCTCGCTCTCCGAGAAGATCGTGGGCTGTCTCAGAATGTCCTTATCATCCCTGTGCATGGGGAGTCCTTAAGCGAATACAGCGGTCATAAAGCGAACACGGTGGTCATTGAAAGAACGCCAGGGTCATTCGGTGAACTAGTGTCCACAATGGGTGGGGTTTTTTTGTTTTTGTTTTGCCAGAAAGTGAAAATAATAGACTGGCTCCTACCCTGTTTCCCCGAAAATAAGCCCTAGCTTGATTTTTGGGGGGTGGGCCTAATATAAGCCCTACCCCCCAAAATAAGCCCTAGTTTTGCAGTGAGGCACACACTTAAAAATCAAGCTAGGGTGGGGGTGGGGAGGTGGGGCTGCCCCACGCACCCCACACCCACTTTTTCCTTGCAGCCAGGCCTCTCCTCGCCGGCCCACTTCTTCTTCTGCGGCGTCTTCTGCAGCCAGGCCTGCATTTCTTAATCAGGCCTGCATTTCTGGAAAGGCCACTGCAGCCGAGAACCGAGCTATGGATTGAATCCATCGCTCGGTACTCGGCTGCAGAGGCCTTCCGGAAAGGCCTCTGACTGTGAAATGCAGGCCGGAGCTCCATTCTCAGCTGCAGAATGAAGCTGCTCCTTTGGTCAGAAGAAGTAGGCCGGCTGGGCAGGGCTGTCGGTGCAGAAGGTGAGTAAAAAAGACACCACCAGCCTGAAAATAAGACCTGGTGTCTCTTTTGGAGGCTAAAATAAAATAAATAAGACCCGGTCTTATTTTCGGGGAAACACGGGTATGTTGAGGAATCACTGCAGTTATGAAGTTAGTAACACGGTTATTAAGTGGATCTGGCTTCCCCAACTGACTTTGCTTGTCAGAAGGTCGCAAAAGGGGATCACATGACCCCGGGGCATTGCAACCGTCGTAAGTACATGCCAGTTGCCAAGCTTCTGAATTTTGATCACGTGATCACAGTGGGGATGCTGCAATGGTCTTAAGTGCGAAAAATGGTCGTAAGTCACTTTTTCCAGTGCCCCCTAAGTCAGGGGTAGGCAACCTTGGCTCTTTTATGACTCGTGGACTTCAACTCCCAGAATTCCTGAGCCAGCCTGGCTCAGCTTGGAAACCTCTCCCTTTCCCCTCAGCATGGCTGGCTCAGGAATTCTGGGAGTTGGAGTCCACGAGTCATAAAAGAGCCAAGGTTGCCTACCCCTGCCCTAAGTGAATGGTGATAAGTCGAGGACTTAACCCGTTCAACATTTTCTCTCCGTCCACTTCCCAACAGCTGAAAAAATGCCCGGGTTCAATCCCCCTTTGGCTGCTGCTGTCCAGACTGGAGGAGAAGGTGGGCCAGCTCACCCGGGCCAGAGCCATCTTGGAGAAATCTCGCCTGAAGAATCCCAAGAACCAAGATTTGTGGTAAGGAGGAAAGCCTCTCGATCAGAAGCCGTTAAACACAATAACGGAGGGCTTTGAGGTTAAACTTGGCTGTTGATTTTTTTTTTTTTTTTAAATATATTTTATTAGTTTTCCAGTTTTACATTTGAGTATTTGGAAGGCAATGTGGTGATTGGGTTAAACAATAGTTCAGTAACAAAATCTTTAGTAGGTATCTCAGATCACATCATCAAATATTTCTTCTCTGTATTTGCTAATTCATATTTAAGCTAGTAAATTTCTAATTGTATCAAACTCAGTAAAAACTTCATGATCACATTTATAAATACATTTTTTTCCTTACACATGTCTTAATAAATCTCGATAAACAATCCATGTCCTGTTATTAAGTTTTACCTGATTTTTAATTTTTAATTACAGCATTCCAATTTGACCTTTAATATCCATAGTATTTAACTTTCAGGTAACCCAAATTTCCTTTTATCTCACTTCATAAAAATTATAATGTCTAAAATACACATATTAGTTACTTAAATATACTGTAATCTTATTCTATTTCGTAAACATTTTCTATTTCTCACCCTAATACATCATCACCTTAATAATAGAGTATCCTTTATTAGTTCAAATCCATCATCTATATTATCTGGGCTAGTCAATAATTCAAACCTATTTCCTCATAATTAGTTTACATTTCCCTTGTAAATCTAAATCCTCAGTATTAGACAGATTAATCCCTTATTTTTTTTACTATTTTCCAACTATTTTAAATCTAGTAATCACATTTCCCTTTGTCTCAAAATCTCCCTTTAGCCCACTAGTTGACAGCTTAGGATCTTCTCTAGTAAGCCAAAAAGCCCCAATTTTTCAACCTAATTCTAGCTTTCTCCTTTTGCCAACCAGGCTTCCATATCAATGCTTTTCACTCATCAAATAGATCTCCCTTCATTCTTGTATATGCTACTTGAATTGACGGAGACCATCTAATTGAAAACTTGGCTGTTGATTAACCTGTTAAGGAGTCCCGGCAGGTTTTACCCCGCTCGTCATTGCTGACTGTAGGGGGCGCTGCTCACCTCCGTTTCAAGACCGCTGAGCCAGCGCTGTCCAAAGGCATTTCCCCATGGTCATGTGGCCCGCATGACATCACTGAGGGCTGTTACCTTCCCACCAAAGTGGTACCTATTTATCTACTTGCATTTGCATGCTTCCGAACTGCTAGGAAGGGCAGGAGCTGGAGCAAGGAGCAGGAGCTCACCCCATTGCGTGGTGCTCGAGTCTCAAACCTGGGCAGCCAGCTTTTCCAGCCTAGAAACCCAGTATCTTAACAGAACAGAACAGAACAGAACAGAGCTGGAAGGGACCTTGGAGGTCTTCTAGTCCAGCCCCCTGCTCAAGCAGGAGAACTTATTCCATCTCAGACAGGTGAATGTCCAGTCTCTTCTTAAAAACCTCCAGTGATGGAGCACCCACGATTTCTGGAGGCCAGCTGTTCCACTGGTTGATTGTCCTCTCTGTCAGGAAGTTTCTCCTTAATTCCAGGTTGCTTCCCTCTTTGATCAGTTTCCAACCATTGTTTCTTGTCCTTCCCTGGTGCTCTGGTGAACAACCTGGCCCCCTCTGCCTTGTGGCAGCCCCTCAGATACTGGGACACTGCTATCATGTCTCCCCTATTTCTTCTTTTCTTTAGACTGGCCCAACCGAATTGCTGAGCCACTGTGCTGCCCTGTTGATTACCTCTTAACTACTTTGTTTTTTTTACATATAGTAGATAGAGGATAGGCCAAGTTGGTTGTAAATAGATATAGAAGTTTGTAAATTATGGGCCTGCTTGGCAAGGGGGGAGAAACTAACATTGCTGCAATACGTTAATCAGCCAGGGGAGATAACATATGTATATGTGCTTTGGTCTTTCGTCCTTTTTAATGCACATTTCTTTTAAAAAAAATTCTCTGTTTTCGTTTCTTTTTGTAAAATGTCTTCTTTTCTTTCTTTCTTTCTTTCTTTCTTTCTTTCTTTCTTTCTTTCTTTCTTTCTTTCTTTCTTTCTTTCTTCCTTCCTTCCTTCCTTCCTTCCTTCCTTCCTTCCTTCCTTCCTTCCTTCCTTCCTTTCTTTCTTTCTTTCTTTCTTTCTTTCTTTCTTTCTTTCTTTCTTTCTTTCTTTCTTTCTTTCTTTCTTTCTTTCTTTCTTTCTTTCTTTCTTTCTTTCTTTCTTTCTTTCTTGGAATTTGTGTTTTAATTTTCTGAATAAAATAAAATGAAATGTTTTTAATAAAAAGGGAGAACGAAAGCTTCTGAGGAGCCTTTCTGGTGCTCTCTTCCAGCTTTCCTAGCCAAAACCTGGTTCTCTCTCTGTTTCTGTAGGCTGGAATCGGTACGCTTGGAGTACCGAGCTGGGCTGAAGAACATCGCAAACACTTTGATGGCAAAAGCGCTGCAGGAATGTCCCAATTCAGGTACGAGAGGTGTCATTCCGGATTGGGTCTAGGACGGGGGTCTCCCAACTGCAAGAGGGATCTCAGAGTCCTAGTGGACAATCACTTAAATATGAGCCACCCCTGTGCTGCAGCTGCCCAAAAAGCCAACACAGTGCTGGGCTGCATTAACAGAGGGAGAGAATCAAGATCACGTGAAGTATTAATACCACTTTACAATGCCTTGGTAAGGCCACACTTGGAATACTGCATCCAGGTTTGGTCACCACGATGTAAAAAAGATGTTGAGACTCTGGAAAGAATGCAGAGAAGAGCAACAAAGATGATTAGGGGACTGGAGGCTAAAAGATAATAAAGAACGGCTGCTGGAATTGGGTATATGTCTAGTCTAATGAAGAGAAGGACGAGGGGGGACATGATAGCAGTGTTCCAATATCTCAGGGGTTACCTCAAAGAAGAGGGGGTCAGCCTATTCTCCAAAGGACCTGAAGGCAGGACAAGAAGCAACGGATGGAAACTAATCCAGGAGAGAAGCAACCTAGAGCTAAGGAGAAATTTCCCGACAATCAGAACAATTAATCAGTGGACGGACTTGCCTCCAGAAGTTGTGGGTGCTTCATCACTTGGAGGTTTTTAAGAAGAGACTGGACAGCGATTTGTCTGAAATGGTATAGCATTTCCTGCCTGAACGGGGGGTTGGACTAGAAGACCTCCAAGATCCCTTCTAACTCTGTTATTCTATTCTATTCTATTCTAACTCCCAGGCCACTACCGGGCCACGGCCTGTTTGAAAGTGGTGGCAACTTCTGGTGGCAAGTCGTTCCACTGATTAATTGTTCTCCCTGTCAAGACATTTCTCCTCAGTTCCAGGTTGCTTCTCTCCTTGGTTAGTTTCCATCCGTTGCTTCTCATCTTCGGAAACTTTGCTTTGGAAAATAGTTTGACCCCCCTTGTCTTTGTAGGAGCCCCTCCTAAGTCGCTTTGGAGAAGTCTTTCATAACTTCAGTTGCTAAGCGACTGGTCGTAAGTCAAGGACAATCTGCATGAATTTGAGATAGTCCTGGATCAGTTTTGTCTTCTGCCTTTTAGGAATTCTGTGGTCGGAAGCCATCTTTTTAGAGGCCAGACCTCAACGGAAGACCAAGAGCGTGGACGCCCTGAAGAAGTGTGAACACGATCCCCACGTCCTCCTGGCAGTGGCCAAGTAAGTAATAATGCCTGTTTATTTTAAGGAGGTTGAATACACCCCCCTCAAGCAGTTGTTAATTGGATACACATTCCAGAATCCTCACTGCTCTAAAAAAAAGGTCAAAAGGAATATTTGCTGAGAGCCTAGGCCAGGAGTAGGCAACCTCGGCTCTTTTATGACTCGTGGACTTCAACTCCCAGAATTCCTGAGCCAGCCATGCTGAGGGGAAAGGGAGAGGTTTCCAAGCTGAGCCATGCTGGCTCAGGAATTCTGGGAGTTGAAGTCCACGAGTCATAAAAGAGCCAAGGTTGCCTACCTCTGGCCTAGGCCAGTGTTTCTCAACCGTGGCAGTTTAAAAATGTGTGGACTTCAACTCCCAGAATTCCCCAGCTTTCCTGCGCAGTGCAGATGGCTGGACCACTTTAGTGTTTCTCAACCTTGGCAACTTTGAAGCTGTGTGGACTCCAACATTGCTGGCTGGGGAATTCTGGGAATTGAAGTCTACACATCTTCACGTTGTCAAGGCTGAGAAACATCGTAGTAGGTGAAAGTAAGCAAAGGGTAATTTCACGCCTCTCTTTTGTAGTTTTTGCTATTCCTCAGCACCACTTCACGTTCGCTTCTCTCTTCTCCATACTAACATGGATCCAAAGGAACGGAGTTTGCGGGACGGGAGAAAGAGAGCTAGAAAGGCTGTTGACTGTTTTGAAGACAAAAGAGAAAACAACATGGGCGGCCCTGGGTCTACTCTACCCATCTTTGTTTCTTCCTTTTCTCTTGATGAAACTGAAATAAAATAACAATGCAGACCAGAGGAAGGAAAGGAAAGGAGAAGGAAGGAAGGAAGGGAAGGGAAGGGAAGGGAAGAAGGAAGGAAGGAAGGAAGGAAGGAAGGAAGGAAGGAAGGAAGGAAGGAAGGAAGGAAGGAAGGAAGGAAGGAAGGAAGGAAAAGGTGGAATGGATTATATTGGGAGAGGGAATCCGGGCCATCTCTTGTATCTAACACCTTTTATTAAAAGGCCGCTCATTGGGAGGGAAAGTTTGTCTCCCCTTTAGGGCGTTGGACTAGAGGACCTCCAAGGTCCCTTTCAACCCTATTATTCTATCTTACGTTGTTTGCCAAGAAAAAATAAATAAACAAAAGCCACCGTCCTGTGTTCAGAGACACCCTTGTTATATTTCTGTTGGCTCGAAAGCAGAACCTTTTTGCAATTAAGCCTGAGTGGATCCTTCAGTCCTTTTCCTTTGACTGTGAAAGATTAGGGAACATGCAGTGGGTTCCTTGGGCTACTGCCAGGGACTCCCTTTTTGTTACCATCCCTGTCATCGGAACAGCACTCACCGTCCTTTTCCATTACTTTAATGAGCAGAGGAGCACTGGATGTGCTCGCCGAATCCTCTCCCGGCCCAGATGCAGTAGAGGGAAATTCCAGGGGAGGCTGGCCACCGTTTCTCCATCTCTACCCTGAAAGCCATTAATAAAGGGGAATATTTGTAGCTTAGGGTTGACACGAGGGGTCCTGGGTGCTCTCTGAGCTGGCTTGTTTTCTTGCAGACATTTCTATGGGGATTCTCAGTCCTCCTGCTCGTGGTTGTCCCAAAGGTGTTTTTTTCAGGAGGCAACTGGACTTCCTTGTTTTTCTTGGAAGATGTTTCACTTCTCATCCAGGAAGCTTCTTCAGGTTCTGACTGAATGGTGGAGGAGGGAAGGATTTATATTCCTTGCAGTCATCTGGTCGTTAGTACTCTTTCTGAGAGTCGTTGAGGCCGCTTGGAGGCTTATCTGTGTCCTCAGGGTCACCTGAGTGGTGCAAATGGGTGTGGAGCCTTCTTGGAACTGCTGAAAGGACTGTTTTGTAGACTGGAGATAGATAATAATAATAATAATAATAATAATAATAATAATAATAATAATAATAATAATAATAATAATAATAATAATAATAATAATAATAATTAATAAAGTTGGAAGGGACCTTGGAGGTCTTCTAGTCCAACCCCCTGCTCAGGCAGGAAACCCTATACCATTTCGGACAAATGGCTGTCCAGTCTCTTCTTAAAAACTTCCAGGGTTGGAGCATTCACTGCTTCTGGAGGTAGGTTGTTCCACTGGTTAATTGTTCTCACTGTCAGGAAGTTTCTCCTCAGTTCTAGGTTGCTTCTCTCCTTGATTAGTTTCCATCCGTTGCTTCTTGTCCTGCCTTCAGGGGCTTTGGAGAATAGCTTGACTCCCTCTTCTTTGGGGCAGCCCCTGAGATACTGGAACACAGCTATCATGTCCCCCCTCGTCCTTCTCTTCATTCAACTAGACATACCCAATTCCAGCAACCGTTCCTTATATGTTTTAGCCTCCAGTCCCCTGATCATCTTTGTTGCTCTTCTCTGTACTCTTTCTAGAGTCTCAACATCTTTTTTACATCGTGATGTTGTATTCCCCCCCCCCATTGAGAGAGGGCTGTTCAGTTTGGACCTAGATGGCCTCTTTGACCCCTCTTTCAAACTAGCGGTCCCCTCTGTCCAAAATGTGGACTTTGCTGTCTTCGAAAGAGCGGCCTTTGTCTTTCAAATGCAGATGGACTGCTGAATCTTGTCCTGATGGGTTTGTTCTCCTATGTTGCGCCACGCGTTTATGACGTCGTCGTTTGGTTTCCCCAGTGTACAGATCTGCACAGGGCTCACTGCCTCCTACTGCACATTGCAGACATTTTTGTTACCCAAACGAGGTCATTTGGAGCCAGTCACCAGGAGACGATGAGTTCTAGTCCCGCCTTAGCCTGAAAGCCAGATGGGTAATTTTGTGCCAATCACCAGGAGAGGATGAGTTCGAGTCCCGCCTTAGGCGTGAAAAAAAAATCAGCTGGGTGACTCTGGGCCACTCCTCCTCTCTCCCGGCCCAGTTAACCGCACAGAGCTGTTACTGTGGAGAAACAGAGGAGGAAGGAGTGTTAAATAGCTTTGCTGCCTTGAGCTACTCATAAAGCAACAAAGGTGAGATAATAAATCAATAGATAAAATTAGCTTCCTGCGCCAACAAAGAGGCTTTGCGTGGTTTGAAGCACGAGCACAAGGACCACAAGAAAGGCTGAGCGCCAAAGAATGGAGGCATTTGAACTATGGTGCTGGAGAAGACTCCTGCGAGTCCCCTGGACTGCAAGGCGATCAAACCGGTCTGTCCTAGAGGAGATCAACCCCGACTGCTCTTTAGAAGGCCAGATCCTGAAGTTGAAACTCAAGTACTTTGGCCACCTAATGAGAAGGAAGGACTCACTGGAGAAGAGCCTGATGCTGGGAAAGATTGAGGGCAAGAGAAGAAGGGGACAACAGAGAAGGAGGTGGCTGGATGGAGTCACTGAAGCAGTAGGCGTGAGCTTCAATGGACTCCAGAAGATGGCAGAGGACAGGAAGGCCTGGAGGAACGTTGTCCATGGGGTCGCGATGGGTCGGACACAACTTCGCAACTAACAACAACAAGCACAAGCCTCGTGAACAGCTTCCTGCAGACTCTCGGTTCTAAGACCAGCACACTTTGCAAATAGCATTCCCCCCCCCCCTTTTAAGCAATTGAAGGAATCAGTCTTCCCCCCCCCCTTCCACCCCATTCGTGTTTACTAGACCATAAACATGCACGATGGAACAGCTTGATCTGCCAGACGGCCTTTTTATTAAATGTCAAGAACTGGAACTCCCCGGGTCTCGATTGAGCCTCTGTGCTGCTAGGCAGAATGGGACGCTGATTGAGGGAATTGTTTTAAAAAGGAATATTTCAGAACGGATCACCACCAGCTGGGAAAAGCTGGACATTTTAGAATCAAGGCCACGTTCCTGGTCGTTTTTCTCAATGGTGCTTAAGAGTCTCTGGCTTTGCTTTGGTTAGATTTCCACGTTTGGAGGCCACGCTGTGTCAGAGAATGAATTTATTTATATGCTTACAGTAGTGGCCAAAATTGTGGAAACCTTTTGGGAAAAGCGTATTTTTGAGTTTTGATGGCTAATAACACCACTTTTGGGGGGGGGGAGTAGTACCATTAAATTATATATCAATGGAAAGATAATTTAATCAAGAATGTAATGCAACATAGTTTGTTCAATTATCTGTACTGTATTCTATGAAAGGTTATAGCCAAATAACCAGAAAAAGGAAGCACAACTTGCTTAGGTTGATGTCAGGTAGCTTTCCTTCATCTGATTGTAGCCAATGGACATGAGTGTTTAGAGAGCCAATCAGGTGTCATCTTGTTTTGGCCATGAGCCAATCAGATCACAGTAGGATCCGGTGATTGATGTCCTGTATTGAAGCCGAGGGGAGGACATTGGTCAGTGTGTTATGTGATCGCTATCAAGCTGGTTGGGTTTTTTTGTGTTCTTTCCTTTAGGGAGCTTGTACAACGTAATAAAATTAAAGTCATGGTGCAAAGCGTTGACTGGTCACCCAGAAAGCGATGTAAAATAGTATTATTAAGTGAACAAGGCTACAGTTATAAAGAAATTAGAAGAAAAATAGGTGGAAACTTAACCGAAGGTGGCATTTCTACTGTACACTTTTCCCAAAAGGTTTCCACAATTTTGGCCACTACTGTATAAGATTCGTATATAGATAGTCCTCGACTTAACAAACACAGCTGGGACCGGAATTTCTGTGGCCAAAGCAAGGCTGGTTGTTAATTGTGCCCAATTTTTACAACCTTTTTTTTTTTTTGCTCACGGTTGTTAAGTGAATCGCTGCAGTTGTTAAGCGGGTCACACGGTCGTTAAGCAGATCCAGCTTCCCTCATTGATTTTGCTGGATGGAAGCCGGGTCGCAAATGGCAATCCCAGGACCCTGGGATGCTACAACTGCCCTATATACGTGCTGGTTGCCAAGCACCCAAACGTTGATTGCATGACAGGGGAGAATGCTGTGACGGTCGTAAGTGTGAGGACCAGACACAAATCACTTTTTGTTGTAACTTTGAATGGCTGCTAAAGGAATGGTTTTAAGTCGAGGACTGCCTGTACGGCGGCTACTTGTTCTCTTATACAGAAAGATTCCATTCTCCATTTTCATAGAATCCTAGGGCTGGGAGGGTCCCTGGGGGTCATCTATTCCAACCCCTTGCTCAAGGCGGGAGACCTCATAGCATCCCAGACAAATGGTCGTCCTCCTCAAGACTGTTTTGACCAGAAAGATGTTCCTGGTCTCCTTAGCTTGTCTTCTCCTTCCTTCTCCTCCTCCTCCTCCTCCTCTGCAGGTTGTTCTGGAGCGAACGCAAAATAACCAAGGCTCGGGAATGGTTCCATCGGACCGTGAAGATCGATTCTGACCTGGGGGACGCTTGGGCTTTCTTTTATAAATTTGAGCTTCAGCACGGCACCGAGGTAAGGAAAAGGTTGCTTAAGTCAAACAGGGACTTTACGGAGAGACTTCGCTAATTGGGGAGGGTCGGCTAGCTGACTTTGGGCCAAACACCAGGAGGCGGTGAGTTCTAGTCCTGCCTTAGGCATAGAAGTTACTGGGTACTTTGGGTAATTAGCCAGGACACTAGGAGTTCTAGTCCTGCCTTAGGCATGGAAGCCGGCTAGGTGACTTTGGATCAATCACCAGGAGACAGTGAGTTCTAGTCCTGCCTTAGCCATGGAATCTGGCTAGGTGACTTTGGATCAATCACCAGGAGACAGTGAGTTCTAGTCCTGCCTTAGGCGTGGAATCTGGCTAGGTGACTTTGGATCAATCACCGAGAGATGGTGAGTTCTAGTCCTGCCTTAGCCGTGGAATCTGGCTAGGTGACTTTGGATCAGTCACCAGGAGAGAGTGAGTTCTAGTCCTGCCTTAGGCGTGGAATCTGGCTAGGTGACTTTGGATGAATCACCAGGAGACGGTGAGTTCTAGTCCTGCCTTAGCCATGGAATCTGGCTAGGTGACTTTGGATCAATCACTGGGAGAGTGAGTTCTAGTTCTGCCTTAGGCATGGAAGTTACTGGGTACTTTGGGTCATTTGCCAGGACACTGGGAGTTCTAGTCCCACTTTAGGCTTGAAAGCTGGTTGGGTGACCTTGGGCCAATCACCAGGAGACAATGAGTTCTAGTCCTGCCTTAGTCATGGAAGCCAATTGGGTGACTTTGGCCCAATCACCAGGAGCCAATGAGTTCTAGTCCCGCCTTAGACTTGAAAGCCAGCTGGGTGACTTAGCCAGTCACTTTCTCATAGCCCAACCTACCTCACAGGGTTGTTGTTCTGGGGGAAACTGGGAGGAGGAAGGAGCATTATGTATATTTACCCCCTTGATATTACCTTATATTACCTGACATTACCTTAGATTACCTATAAAGTAATACAGGCAGGAGAAAAATACCATAATTTCTTTAAAAAAAAAATCCTGTATGGTTAAAACAAGCTTTTTGCCCCTTCTTTCCCCCCCAATGCAGGAACAGCAGGAAGAGGTGAGGAAGCGTTGCGAAAACTCCGAGCCGCGGCACGGCGAGCTGTGGTGTGAGGTCTCCAAGGACATCAGCAACTGGCAGAGGAAGATCGGCGAGATCCTGATACTGGTGGCAGCCAAGATCAAGAACACCTTCTAGAACAGGAGAGCCCTGGAATCAAAGGGGACCTTGAGTTGGACTCTGCTTGCCTTCTTCCTCGTGCTCAGAGCATTGGGGGGGGGGGGAGAGAGAGAGCGAGCGCGCTGGGTAGCATATTTGTTCTACAGGCCAGGCCCTCCTGGCCCCTTCCTGACAGCTGTCAGTCACAAGGACAATGAACTGTGCAGGAGATGCTTTGTATAGCAGCTTCGCCATTCTGAAGTGCAAACACCAGGAACCTAACAGTCCCAGCTGTCCAAAGTCTCCTGAGGTTTGTTTTCTCTCCAGTTTTCTTGAGAAGCTTCTGGCTGGTGGGCCCTCCTCCTACGGGCCCATCACTTTCTGATATTTCTGCTTGCCTACCTAAATTTATCTATCTCCTCCTCCTCCTCCTCCTCCTCCTTCTCAAGTACCTGGCGATTTAAAGAGCGCCCGTCTTATTTTTCTATCGGAAAAACCCGCAAGTGATTTAAAAAAAACACACCCCACTTTTCTGCCGCATTCAATCGGCCTCCTCAACTAGGAAATTTATCTTTGGCAAGGGGACCAAAACGAAGTCAGAAAAACCCCACCAGACCGGTTAGAAAGCTACACACCATTTTAAAATCGGTTGGAAAACCCGAGCATAGAAACAAGGCAAGGGAAAAACTGGCTTAAGACAGAATCTTGTCACAAAATGCTTTTGGGGGAAAAAAAATTAAAATAAGGTACCGTTCTCACAGGTTCCTCCCCCTCCCTTTTCTCACTTTGCATGTGTTTTTTTTTTGTTTCCTCTTTAGAATTTTAAACAACTGTGCTTTCAGCTCAGTAGACGAATTATACCAAAATAACAGGAAGGAATCAGTGAGTGTGTGTGGGGAAAAAATGTGTTTAAGCAACGGGTTATTTCATAAAAGGGCAGACAGACATAAAGAGAGAATGCTGTATGAAAGGAGAAGCTTATTGGTGGAAGGAAAGGGGTATACTGACAGGTTCCCCGCTGTAGTAGTGTTAAAAACATTGCCTACATGAATTCTATTTAAATTGTCATCCCTCCCATAGCAATAGTTTCTCATCTAGTATGTTTGAAACATTTCCTTTTTTTTTTTTAAAGAAAACACATTCCTGGTTTAACTCTCCCCTCCTGGAGTCCCCTTCCAGATCAAATTCCCAATCCATTCAGGAAGATTGTTTTTGTGTATTAAAATATATACGAATGTTTTGGCATGGTGTCCTTGTTTTTTTGGAAAAAGTTGTGTTCAATCGCAATGGCTGTACTTAACGGTAGCACGCTGCTATCAAATACAAGTTTGATTAAGGTTTAAACCCGTCTGGCACCGAATCAACTTGATTCGGATTGTTTTCTGTTTTAAATTCTTTCCCCGAAGGGCCAGTGGGGATGATTTTGATAGGTTCCCAAATTAATAGGATGTGGGAAATGAGTGAAAATGATTGGGGAAACTGGAACATGCATTAAAAACCTGCACACATTATAGCCTTTCTAAATAAATGAACCTAATTTGGAATTAAAGCACATTCACTCGTCACAATATAGATTTCTCCTTTTGCATTGGGTGTGGTACTGAGCTGCATAGAGGTAAAGTCCTCACTTCACAACCGTTCTTTTAGTGACTGTTCAGAGTTACAACAGTACTGAAAAAGGGACGGAATGTTTTTCACACTTAACGACCGTTGCAGCATCCCCAGGGTCATGTGATCAGAATTCGGACACCTGGCAACTGGGATGCAATTTACAAGGCCTTGGTAAGACCACACTCGGAAAACTGCATCCAGTTTTGGTCACCACGATGTAAAAAAGATGTTGAGACTCTAGAAAGAGTACAGAGAAGAGCAACAAAGATGATTAGGGGACTGGAGGCTAAAACATATAAGGAACGGTTGCTGGAATTGGGCATGTCTAGTTTAAGGAAGAGAAGGATTAGGGGGGATATGATAGCAGTCTTCCAATCTCTCAGGGGCTGCCCCAAAGAAGAGGGAGTCAAGCTCTTCTCCAAAGCGCCTGAAGGCAGGACAAGAAGCAACGGATGGAAATTAAATCGGGGAGAGAAGCAACCTGGAACTAAGGAGAAACTTCCTGACAGAACAATTAACCAGTGGAACAACCTGCCTCCAGAAGCTCTGAATGCTCCGACACTGGAGGTTTTCAAGAAGAGACTGGACAGCCATTTGTCTGAAATGGTATAGGGTTTCCTGCCTGAGCAGGGGGTTGGACTTTGTTTTTCTTTGAAGACGTTTCGCTTCTCATCCCAGAAGCTTCTTCAGCTCTGCCTGGATGGTGGGGAACGGAACAGATTTATACTCCTTGCAGACAGCTGGTCATTTGCCTTCTTTTAGAGCAGAGATGTCAAACTCGTGATGTCGTGCAACATATCTGAACTTTTTCCCCATTGCCGGCAACGGGGTGGGCGCGGTTTCATCATGACGCGACCGGCCCACATGCCAGCAGTTTGACACCCCTGTTTTAGAAAGTCCTTGAGGCCACTTGGAGGTTTACCTGTGTCCTCAGGGTCACCTGAGTAGTGCAAATGTGTGTGGAGCCTTCTTGGCTGCAGGATATGAAGGGACCCAAGGCAGAAAACAGAAGGCTCCACACCTGTTCTGTTCTGTTCTGTTCTGTTCTGTTCCGTTCCGTTCCGTTCCGTTCCGTTCCGTTCCGTTCCATTCTGTTTCAGTATAACCAGCGCTGTGCCGGAAAATTTGATTTCTCTTTCCTCATTCCTCTCTGGTCTCTGTTGAAATTTATTCATTTATTTTCAGCCCATTTCTGGAACCTCACAAGATTGCTTGATGGTTCATTTCAGTATTCAACTATCCCAAGAAAATTCAAGCGATAGTTTCAACATTGGCTTCTCTTTACTGCGGTTTGCCAATTGCTTGAAAAATACTTCACTTATGCCAGTTTTTTAAGATGGACAGACTTCAACTCCCAGAATCCCCTGGTCAGCAATGCAGGCTGGAGAATTCTGGGAGTTGAAGTCCACCGTCTTAAAATTGCCAAGTTTGAAAAACTGAATTCGATCCATCCCTAATTTAAAAAAAAAAGAAAAACAGCCACTCTTGGACACAAGGGGGCACTAGCGAGCTATCTCTAATTTGTTGCTGACTCCTAAAATTGGAAGTTTCTGAACCTAATATCTTTACTTCATGTTCCCCAGGGTTATAGGTCTCCAGTCCGGAATGACTCAGAATGATGTGCATCCCAACCCTCTATAAATAGAGTTAAAAGCAATAGAATGAAAAACCGTGTGCGAGTTAGGCGGCAATATAAATTTTCCAAATAAAATAAAGAAAAAGAAAAGAAAAATCACCCATAAGGGTTTATTCCAGTTGTGGTCATAAGGCGAGGACTACCTGTAATTGAATTTAATTGTATTTATTTCATTTTGGCCTCAGATCTACCCACCCACTTTTTTTCCTTTAGACGCAGGGGTGTCAAACTGCCGGCCCGTGGGCCGGATGCGTCATAAGGAAACCGCGCCCACCCCATTGCCGGCAACGGGGAAAAAGCTACGATACGTTGCGTGACATCACAGGACATCGCGAGTTTGACATGTCTGCTTTAGAGTCTGTCTTCCAGCCTAGCATATAATAATAATAATAATAATAATAATAATAATAATAATAATAATAATAATAATAATAATAATAATAATAATAATAATAATAATAATAATAATAATAATAATAATAATAATAATAATAACAACAACAACAGCAACAACAACAACAACAATAATAATAATAATAATAATAATAATAATGTTGGAAGGGATCTTGGAGGTCATCTAGTCCAATCCCCTGCTCAGGCAGGAAACCCTATACCATTTCAGACAAATGGCTGTCCAGTCTCTTCTTAAAAACTTCCAGTGTTGGAGCATTCACCGCTTCTGGAGGCAGGTTGTTCCACTGATTAATTGTTCTAACTGTCAGAAAATTTCTCCTTAGTTCCAGGTTGCTTCTCTCCTTGATTAGTTTCCCTCCGTTGCTTCTTGTCCTGCCTTCAGGCGCTTTGGAGAATAGCTTGACTCCCTCTTCTTTGGGGCAGCCCCTGAGACATTGTCCCCCCTCATCCTGTCCCCCCTCATCCTTCTCTTCATTAAACTAGACATACCCAATTCCATCAACCTTTCCTTATATGTTTTAGCCTCCATCTTTGTTGCTCTTCTCTGTACTCTTTCTAGAGTCTCTACATCTTTTTTACATCGTGGTGACCAAAACTGGATGCAGTATTCCAAGTGTGGCCTTACCAAGGCATTGTAAAGTGGTATTAATACTTCACGTGATCTTGATTCTATCCCTCTGTTAATGCAGCCTAGTACTGTGTTGGCCTTTTTGGCAGCTGCAGCACACTGCTGGCTCATATTTAAGTGATTGTCCACTAGGACTCCGAGATCCCTCTCACAGTTGCTATTGTTGAGCAAGGTACCACCTATACCAGGTGTAGGCAACCTTGGCTCTTTTATGACTCGTGGACTTCAACTCCCAGAATTCCTGAGCCAGCCATGCTGAGGGGAAAGGGAGAGGTTTCCAAGCTGAGCCATGCTGGCTCAGGAATTCTGGGAGTTGAAGTCCACGAGTCATGAGGGGGCCATAGTTCCCCCATGCTGGCTCAGGAATTCTGGGAGTTGAAGTCTACGAGTCATAAAAGACCCAAGGTTGCCTATCCCTGACCTATACTATACAGGTAGTCCTTGACGATGTACCATCACAATTGAGCCTAACATTTCTGTTGCTAACTGAGACAGTTATTAAGTGAATTTGGCCCCATTTTATGACCTTTCTTGCCTCAATTGTTAAGTGAATCACTGCAGTTGTTAAGTTACTAACCCGGTTGTTAAGTGAATCTGGCTTCCCCACATTTACTTTGCTTGTCAGAAGGTCACAAGAGGGGAACACGTGAGCCCGGGATGCTGCAACCATCATAAGTACATGCCAGTTGCTAAGCCTCTGAATTTTGATCACATGAGGACACTGCAAAGGTCATAAGTGGAACAACGGTCATAGGTCCTTCTTTTCAAGGTCGTTGCAATGTCTAACGGTCACTAAATGAACCGTCGTTAGTTGAGGACTACCTGTAAAGTTAAAATGCAGCCTTTCGGGCCCAGAAAGACTGCCTCCCTGGATTAAGAGCAGAAGGAACCAGGCAGTTACGCAATGTTTTTCACTCTCCTGTGTCTTTAACTGCGATTCAACATGGAATTATTTTAAAAGCGGAAGTTTTTCCTGGCAAGGACAAAAGTGCTGGCAAAAGATTTGCCTGCTGAATTTTTTTTTTGTCAGTTCAGCTACAGATAAAAAACACAGGAATGCATTGGGTTTTTTTATTTATTTATTAAAGCGGTAACTGATTTTTAAGGCAGGAACGGACAACGCTTTGTTGAAGGGGGGGCCAGCCGTTGCAATTTTCTGCAGTTGCCAAGCCTCATAATGCTTAGGGTGTGTATGCCCCAAAAGAGCTGTGTCACATACAGGTATGAGTTCAGAATTTTCAGGGTGAGGGAAAGTGGATTAAAAACCTTCCTTTTCATAAAAAAAGACGTTGAGACTCTAGAAAGAGTGCAGAGAAGAGCAACAAAGATGATCAGGGGACTGGAGGCTAAAACATATAAGGGACGGTTGCTGGAATTGGGTATGTCCAGTTTAATGAAGAGAAGGACGAGGGGGGACACGATAGCCGTCTTCCAGTATCTCAGGGGCTGCCCCAAAGAAGAGGGAGTCAAGCTGTTCTCCAAAGCGCCTGAAGGCAGGACAAGAAGCAACGGATGGAAACTAACCAAGGAGAGAAGCAACCTAGAACTAAGGAGAAACTTCCTGACAGTGAGAACAATTAACCAGTGGAACAACCTGCCTCCAGAAGCGGTGAATGCTCCAACACTGGAAGTCTTTAAGAAGAGACTGGACAGCCATTTGTCTGAAATGGTATAGGGCAGGGGTAGGCAACCTTGCCTCTTTTATGACTTGTGGACTTCAATTCCCAGAATTCCTGAGTCAGCATGGCTGGTTCAGGAATTCTGTGTATTGAAGTCCACAAGTCATAAAAGAGCCAAGGTTGCCTACCCCTGGTATAGGGCTTCCTGCCTGAGCAGGGGGTTGGACTAAATGACCACCAAAGTCCCTTCCAACACTATTATTATTATTATTATTATTATTATTATTATTATTATTATTATTATTATTATTATTATTATTATTATTATTATTATTATTATTATTATTATTATTATTATTATTATTATTATTATTATTAGAGCTGTCCAACCTTTGTGGACTTCAACTCCCAGAATTCTGCAGCTAGCACTGATGATGGTACCTAGTTGGGGAATGAAATGTCTGCAAGAAAAACAACCAAGGACCTCGGAGAGCACCGAGGACTCCTCGTTTCAAACTTGAGCTACAAATGTTCTTCTTTATGGGTATTGTTTTCTGCTTAATTGTTTGTCTGGGGTCCATCTCTGCTTATCTGGCTCCCAGCATTCAGCACGCTGGGGCTGGTAAGAGCTACAGTTGAAAGTCGAGAAAATCAATTCCTCACCTGAATCCCTCATCTTCACATTACTTAGTATGTTTTTTTTTCCCTCCTCAGGATGGGGAAAAGTTATATAAATCCTTTTGGATTGTTCTTCAAAAAGATGAGCCTTTCCTTTCCTTTCCTATTTGTCTTCCTTTCCTTTCCTTTCCTTTCCTTTCCTTTCCTTTCCTTTCCTTTCCTTTCCTCTCTCCTTCCCTGCCCCTCCCCTCCCCTCCTCTCTTCTCTTCCTTTCTCTGCTGCCCCTTTTCAGTTCAAAAACACCCCCAGCCATATCTGGATAATTTTTTTGCTTGATTTTTCTGGGTCCCCCCTCTTCCTCTGAAATCCCCCCCCCTCCGATTCAGCCTTGGAGGAAGGCTGACGGCATGGAAAGAAGGGACAGGAGGAAGGAAAGAGGGGGGGGAGGGAGAAAGGAAAGGAACAAAACAACTGGAGGGGGGGGGAGAGAAAGACACCAAAATAGCTGCAGAGAGAGAGAGAGACGACTGAGCAGAAGATGGGGGGGGGGGGGTTGGGAGGGAAGCTTCCTCAGGAAAGCCCAGGAAACCTCCAAGGCCGCCATGAACACCTGGACGGTGACATTGTCACCACATTGTTCGACACACATCTGGAATCCTGCAGAACATTGCCGTATCTCCGTTTCAGAGTTGTGATGGAGCAGAGGGGGGGGGGTGTCAAGTAGTTTTCTCCTAAAGCGCCCCCATCTTTAGGAGGAACTGGAACCCAGGGGCTAGAAAGGCTCGCAAGCCAGAATCGAACAGAATAATCAGAGTTGGAAGGGACCTTGGAGGTCTTCTAGTCCAACCCCCTGCTCAAGCAGGAGAGCCTATAGCAGGGGGTCTTCAAACCTGGCCCTTTTATGACTTGTGGACTTCAACTCCCAGAATTCCTCAGCCAGGCACGACCCTTGCCCTATAGCATTTCAGACAAATGGCTGTCCAGTCTCTTCTTAAAAAGAGACTGGACAGCTTCAGTGTTGTAGCTTCCGAATTTTGATCACATGACCATGGGGATGCTGCAATGGTCATAAGTGTGAAAAATGATCATAAGTCACTTTTTTCAGTGCCTTGGAACTTAAAATGGTCACTAAACAAAGGGCGGTCAGTCAAGAACTACCTGTACATATACAGCAAATCCCAAATTAAATGGATTTTGAAGGAAGTGGCCGTTCACTCCAGGAAGCTGTGGGTGAGTTTTTTGTTGTTTTTTTAAATTCAACCTCAGCACTTTCCTCTTAAAGATATAAAAAATAACTCTACCTTGGAAGCAAGGGCAGGCTCCATTATGGTTGTAACTCGAGGACTGCCTGTAATCACCTCTAACATTAAAATCCTGCGTGGATTTTTTTTTTTTTTTTGTAAAATAAATACTCTTTAGCTGAAAGACTCTTGTTATTCTCTGGTATAAATCAAAGGCTCAAATAAAGCAGGATAAGAAGCAACGGATGGAAACTAATCAAGGAGAGAAGCAACCTGGAATTAAGGAGAAACTTCCTGACAGTGAGAACAATTAACCAGTCGAACAACCTGCCTTCAGAAGTTGGGGGTGCTCCAACACTGGAGGTTTTCAAGAAGAGACTGGACAGACACTTGTCTGAGCAGGGGGTTGGACTAGAAGACCTCCAGGGCCCCTTCCAACTCTGTGATTCTGCTATTCTATTCTAGCAAAAGTCTCAGCAAGAAATCCCGTTTAACTGAAATTGCACTGAACAGTCTTTGACCCTGTTGGCAAAGACCTTTAAGGCCCCCGAGATGAATTGCTAAATTAAAACAAATCAAGTGCAATTACTGTTTTGCACAATGACTGATCTCTGCCCTGGAAAAGATATTTATAAGACTTTTATATTTAGACCGGGAAATGAAAGAAGGCAGTTCGGGAGATAGGAGCAGAAACGCACCCTGTTCTTTGCATCGCCATGTGGAATAATATTCAGACAGGGTGATATCACCGTTGCGTCCTTCCGATATCCTCTTCGCGCTCGTTCTCTGACCTCGGAAAGGAATAAGGAGTGATTTTGCAGCTGTGGTTAGGTCTTTTTTCCCCTTTTTTTTTAAAGGCTTTTTTTTAACCTTCAGAAGTGTGTGGAGTCTTGACCTGCCACTTTGGCCGAGGTTGCAGTTAAAGGTTTTTTTTAACCTGTAGCAGTTGGAGAAGAGGCTTGAATCTCAGACGCTGGCAGCGCCCAGCTGATCTTGGCTGATCCGGATGGGCACCGGATGGGAGATGATCAGGGAATTTTTTTCGAGGTGTAAGGCCAGGCAGGGAGGCTGAAAAACATCTTCGAAAAAGGCAAAAGAAAAGAAAAAAGGAAAAGAGAAAAGAAAATGTGGGAGGACAGCAACCCCCCCCCCCAGAGAAAGAAATATTTTGGAATATTAAAAGGCAGAATATTATATTTCCCCAAAGATCTTAAAGGCAGAAAAGCAGGCCCAGTTTTTCTTAATAGTCCCCAGCAGAAAGTCAGGAAACCACCTTTTAGAAATGCAGATTCGATAATCCCATTCAGTCCCATTCATGAGCAAATACCTTGAGCAGGGGGCTGGACTAGAAGACCTCCAAGATCCCTTCCAGCTTCTATTCTATTCTATTCTATTCTATTCTATTCTATTCTATTCTATTCTATTCTATTCTATTCTATTCTATTCTATTCTATTCTATTCCATTCATCATTATTCTATTCTATTCCTATTCCTATTCCTATTCCTATTCCTATTCCTATTCCTATTCCTATTCCTATTCCTATTCCTATTCCTATTCTATTCCTATTCCTATTCCTATTCCTATTCCTATTCTATTCTATTCTATTACCAGGCAGAAGCCCATTCAAGCCAAAATATTTTGAAATCCCCTGCAGCAAAACTGACAGCTAACAATAGCAGAGTGATAGAATTAGACCCAGCAACCCCTCACCCAAAAACATCCAACACAGGAAGTAAAGCCATCAGCCACAGCCACAGAGAAGCAGGACATGAACTTTAGGACATAATAGGATTAACCCACCAATGCGAAAAAGGGCACACTCAAAAGCTCAGGTCAAAGGTCATGCCACAGGCACAGGAACTCCAAACACAAAAGCTCAAGAAGGTATAAAAACCCACCACTCCCAGCTCCACGTAGTCAGCTTTCCCACAGCCATCTTTCTGTCTGGCTCTGCTCTTCAACAAACTGGCTGGGGAATTCTGGGAACTGAAGTCCAGTCTCTTGCTCTTTTCAGCTGTGACACCTTTTCCGTACCGTTTGTACAACCTCTCCACACCCCAGGGCCCTCCTGAGACCTAAACCTTCCCTCCCAGCCCCAAAATGTCCCCTTCCCCCATCCCCAGTGCCCACCCCTCAACCCCCACCCTCCTGGCTTTGATGGTTTGTGCCCGACGCAGACTCCCAATTCTTCTTATTTTTCAAGCAGAGGAGCGATTCCTTGGCCTTCCTTTGTCAAACTTCGGGCCATATATTTTATTCTGACAATTAACAAAACAAACTCGGGCCCGCTGGGGTCTGTTTGTGATTATTTGCTGAACAATTTCCCCCAGCCTGGCGCAGGGGCGTTCTCTCTCCAGCCTGTGGCCAGGTGCCAAGCCTTCCATCCAGTTTCCAGAAGTTCTCGCCTTCCAGAAGGAGCTCCTGACTCCGGGCAGGGCGCCTCCCAGCCGAACGTCCCTCCTCTCCCACCGAGCATATAGGGCGCCACCCTGTCCTCCAGCTTTGTCCCAAAGGTGACTCACCAGCGTGGGAACAATCCTCAGAAACAGGAACAGGCCAGTGCCTGAAGCTCTAACAGCCCCCAAGCTTTGCCCCCCCCTCCCCAAGTACGCAAGAGCCCTCTGCCCCTCCGCTCTCCCTGACCAGGGGGTTGGACTAGAAGACCTCCAGGGCCCCTTCCAACTCTGTTATTCCATTCCATTCCATTCCATTCCATTCCATTCCATTCTATTCTATTCTATTCTATTCTATTCTATTCTATTCTATTCTATTCTACAATCTGTTTATTCTACAATCTATCTTGTCCTGTCCTGTCCTATCCTATCCTATCCTATCCTATCCTATCCTATCCTATTCTACAATCATTCTATTGTATTGTATTGTATTCTACACTGTTTATTCTACAATCTATCTTGTCCTATCCTATCCTATCCTAACCTATCCTATCCTACAATCTGTTTATTCTACAATCTGTCTATATCCTATCCTATCCTATCCTATCCTATTTTATTTTACAATCTGTTTATTCTACAATCTATCTTGTCCTATCCTATCCTATCCTATCCTATCCTATCCTATCCTATCCTATCCTATCCTATCCTGTCCTGTCCTGTTCTATTCTATTCTACAATCTGTTTATTCTACAATCTGTCTATATCCTATCCTATCCTATTTTATTTTACAATCTGTTTATTCTACAATCTATCTTGTCCTATCCTATCCTATCCTATCCTATCCTATTCTATCCTATTCTACAATCTGTTTATTCTACAATCTATCTTGTCCTATCCTATCCTATCCTATTCTATTCTACAATCATTCTATTGTATTGTATTGTATTGTATTGTATTGTATTGTATTGTATTGTATTGTATTGTATTGTATTGTATTCTATTCTATTCTATTCTATTCTACAATGTTTATTCTACAATCTATCCTATCCTATCCTATCCTATCCTATCCTATCCTATCCTATTCTATTCTATTCTACAATCATTGTATTGTATTGTATTGTATTGTATTGTATTGTATTCTATTCTATTCTATTCTATTCTACAATCTTTCTATCCTATCCTATCCTATCGACAGTTCCATCTCTAACTATCACAAGATGGTCTGCCTCAAAAGCTGCTGAACCAAAAAGAAATCTGAGATTCAGTCGCATTGTTGTGGCTGGCATTTTGACTTTTTTTTTTTTTTAATCACACTGCGGACACTCCTGTTTTGTGGCAGAGTTCATCAACTTTAGAAAGGTGTTAGCCTTTACAAAACCACCAGGCTCCCGAAATTTTGGCTGCCACTAGTGAACAAGACTGACCCTCATTTTAACGCAACAAAGGCGTCGGCTGCTTTGTATCCTACGACCATCCCTGAGCGCCAAATGTCCGTTGCTAAGCGAAACATTTGCGAAGTGACATTTGTCTTATTTGACCACCTTTCCTGCCTCAGTTGTTAAGGGAATCGCTGCCGTTGTTAAGTCCGTAACACGGTCGTTAAGCGAATCCGGCTTTCCCCTTGACTTTCCTTATAAAAAGGTTACGAAAGCTGATCCCCTGAGCCCGGGGCGCTGCAACCGTCATAAATACGAGTCAGTTGCCAATCATTCAGATTTTGGTCACGTGACCGCGGGGGGATGCTGCAACGGTCGTTAAATGTGAAAAAATGGTCCTAAGTCACTTTTTTCAGTGGACGTTGTAACTTTGGTTGTTAAATGAACTGTTGTAAGTTGAGGGCTACCTATAAGAGGTTGGGAAGGGGAGTGAGCTGGGACACAGGTCAGCCCCCCCCTCCTTGCATCCACCCCCCAGGATCAGCAGAGAGATCCTTAGAGCCATGCAGAGTGAAGTTTTGCGGTCTCTGTTTGCACACACGAATGCCTAATTAGGTCGTCGTTTGCCTGCCAAACAAAGAGTGTGTGGTGCTACTGTGGTCTCCTCAAAGGGAAGGGTATTCTGGGTGGTGGTGGTGGATCCTCCTGTGATCTCCAGCCTGCTTGAGGCCACCCCCGGCGGCCGCTCCTCGGCTAATTAAACCCCTATGGGATTCTCTGCTAAATTAAATCCTCAATTCTGCCACCAGGAAACAGAAGATAATCCTTTGCAGAGCTCAAAACAACGACGTACGTCCCTTCTCTGCTTTCAATTTCAAGCAGAAGAAAGCTGGAAGGGACCTTGGAGGTCTTCTAGTCCAGCCCCCTGCTCAAGCAGGAGACCCTATAGTCCAGGGGTAGGCAACCTTGGCTCTTTTTATGATTCGTGGACTTCAACTCCCAGAATTCCTCAGCCAGCATGGCTCAGCTTGGAAACCTCTCCCTTTCTCCTCAGCGTGGCTGGCTCAGGAATTCTGGGAGTTGAAGTCCACGAGTCATAAAAGAACCAAGGTTGCCTAGCCCTGCGGCCTATACTATTTCAGACAAGTGGCTGTCCAGTCTCTTAAAAACCTCCAGTGATGGAGCACTCACAACTTCTGAAGGCAAAGCTGTTCCATTGGTTAATTGTCCTCACTTTTAGGAAGTTTCTCCTTAATTCCAGGTTGCTTCTCTCCTTGATTAATTTGCATCCACTGCTCCTTGTCTTGCTTTCTGGTGCTTTGGAAAATTAAGTTGACCCCCTCTTCTTTGGGGCAGCCCCTCAAATACTGGAACACTGCTATCATGTCAGTCCTAGTCCTTCTTTTCTCTAGACTAGCCATACCTAGTTCCTTTTTCTTTCTCCCAAACACTGGAGGTCGTTTGTGGACAGAAAAGCTGCCTATACGGGTAAGTCCTCGACTTACAACAATAATTCAGCCTGCATTTACGGTCATTAAGTGGCTCAAGAAGCGTGGTGGCTCATAATCGGCAGACTTGTGTTTGAGAGCCGGTTGCAGGATGGGGCGAGCTCCTGTCACACATTCCAGCTCCCGCCGGCCCAGAAGTTCAAAAGGGGGCGACAGCGAGTAGGTAAATGGGTACCACTTTGTTGGGCAACCTAATGGGGGTGTGAAAGGAGCCCCCAATTGGTCATCCCTCGAGCAACGGTGATGTCACAGTTCGATCTTTTCAACCTGGAAGTGCTTACACAACTGTAGTACTGTGTTTCCCCGAAAATAAGACTTAACCGGGAAAAGAAGCCCTAGCATGATTTTTCAAGATGCTTGTAGTATAAGCCCCACCCCAAAAATAAGCCCCAGTTAAGATCATCAGCCAGACGGACGCATTTAGTACCGCATTTTCCAGAATATAAGCCTTCACCGGAAAATAAGTCCTAATGCGTCTTTTGGAGCAAAAATTAATATAAGACCCGGTCTTATATTCGGGGAAACACGGGGTAGTAGTAGCACTGGGTCACGTGACTGCCCAATTTGACCACCTTTTTTGCTGCAATTGTGAAAGGAACATGATGGTCATAAGGCAAACACCACGGTCGTTAAGCAAATCCATTGTATGCTATGAGGTGGGGATGAGGGTTATTGCTGGAAATTGGAAGTAAATGCAAAAACATTGTAGGTAAGTGACATGACGTCAGGGCACTGCAAATAACCCTAAATGTGGGCCATTTTCCCGGTGCCCAAAATGGAGTCACACGACTGGGAGGGACATGGCCATTGAAACTTTAAATCTGGGTCACGAGTCCCTTTTGGGGGTGTGTGTTGTAACTTTGAGCAGTTGCTAAGTGACCGGTCATAAGTCAAGGGTTACCTGTACGCAGTGAGATATAAAAAGCAGAGTTTCCCGCTTGTAAGGGGAGATTTTTGGTCACAGATTCCAAACTAACCCTCCTCAAATTTAGCAGATTCCATCTTCCCAATAATTGATCAGAGGAATCTCCACAGGGCAGGGGCCTCCATGAAATCTAGGCTTGTACTCATTGTACTCCATGGAGGGATTTTATTACCGCTTTGCAGCAGGGATAAATAAAAGGCAATCAAGCTTTGCTCTTCAGTGGCATCTGAAGGTCTCTGTCCGCCTGGTCCACATTCACGTTCTCAAGGGGCTTCTGGATTTGAAAATAAAGCTCATCGTCAAAGCAGAACTGGTCAGGAGGCTGGGCTAAGAAGGGGAGTTTTAAAAGCAAGCCCGTGAGATAGCCTCCTACGACGGACACAACGACCGAGAGGCCGAGGCCTACAGCTTGAAAAAGAGCCTGTTCTGAAGGACTCCTTCCCAGGCTTTCTCCAACGAAGGTGGTCTCCACGGTGGCATTTTGCAATGGTGGACTCCGCGCGGGGAAGACATGGTAAAGCTGGTGCCCGTAGGCTTCATCTGGGACTATCAAAATGGCCACGATCCCAGCTAGGGCTCCAAGGATGCCTGGAAGACCGTGAAGGTTGTGGATCCCACACTGGTCTTGAAGATGGACTTTGTTGGCCAAGAACGGGGTGATATATTTGAAGCCAAGGATGCAGGCCAGAGATGACAGGATCCCCAGGAGAAATGCCCCACCTGGACCAATGGCCATGTCGGCTACTGTTCCAATGGCCACCCCTCCAGCCAAGGTGGCGTTCTGTAGGTGGCCCATGCTGACTTTGCCCTTCTTCTCCAGAAGGCTGGAGATAGCAAACGTGGTCAAGACGCTAGCGCTGAGCGTAATCCAGGTGTGTAGCACGGCCCTATGCTGGGCATCACCCGGATGGACAAGAACAGAAACAAAACTGGGCCAGAAGACCCAAAGGAATATGGCGCCCACCAAGGACAGAAGATCAGAGATGTAAGAGGGAGTCTCCTTGGGGTGTCTCGTCTGGAGTCCTGACCGGTACAAAGCTATGGAGGCCCCCAGACCAAAGTAGCAAGAAAAGACATGGACGGTGACAGTTCCTCCAATGTCCACCGCTTGGAAGTAGCTTATAATTAGCCACTCACAAGCTACGTAGAGGGGCACCTCAAAGAAGCCCATGAGGAGAAGCTGGATGGGACTGGTTCGGCCCAAAATGGCCCCTGCAGAGATGAGGACAGTCACAGTGGCAAACTCCGCCGTCAGAAGGTTATAGAGGCCTAGATGGATCTTTCCATCGTGGTAGTGATAGATGAACCCTTGCACGATCAGGGCCCACTGCACGCAGAAGTTGGACAACAGGAAGTTGTAGGCCACAGCACTGACCCCGTAGCCTTTCATAAACGCCAGAAGCAAACCGAGGCCAACCAACAACATCAACTGGATGTCTTGGAAGAGAGAGAACAAGACATAGAGCTGGTTACCAGCTGGGTCAACGTCAGCAGGCTGGCGGGCAGCATCCGTGTGCCGGTCGTACGTTGCGAAGAGCACAAAGATGAAGAGGAGGGCACCTTGAAAGACAAAGAGCAAGACGGGCAACCGGCAACGGAGGCTGGTGGAGAAGAGTTTGGACATGTTTCACTCAGCAGGTCCAAGACGAACCTGTGAAAAAGCAACGAGAAGACGCAAAAATGTAAACCATTTTGAGAAGGCCATTCCAAAGGTCTTCCAACTTTTGGTTGACTCTGGACTTTTCAAACATCCACCAGACCCAACCTTGCAAAGCCAAGGGATTTCTGCAAGCAGTACAGGAAGTCCTCGACTTCAAACAGTTCATTTAGGGACTGTTTGAGGGTACAACGGCACTGAAAAAAGTGACTTATGACCATTTACGTACGACTGTTGCAGCATCCTCATGGTCACCTGATCAAAATTCGGAAGCTTGGCAACTGGCATGTACTTAGGACGGTCGCAGTGTCCCAGAGTCACGTGATCCCCTTTTCCGACCTTCTGACAAGCAAAGTCAACGGGGAAACCAGATTCACTTAACAACCATGTTGCTAAATTAACCAGATTCCCTTAACAACCCTGGCAAGAAAGGTCGCAAAATGAGGCAAAATTCACTTAACGAATGTCTCGCTGAACAAATGTCTCGCTTAGCAACAAAAGCTTGGGCTCCGTTGTGATTGTGATTCGAGGACTACCTGTACCCCCCTAGCTCAGTGTTTTTCTCACTCAAGGTGTGGACTTCAACTCCGAGAATTCTTCAGCCAGCAATGTTGTCAGGCTGTAAAGTTGATGGCGGGAGAATTGTACTTTCAAAACCGTGAGATTCTGTTAATGTAGCTTTACGATAAAATAGACTTAGCTTATTTGGCTGGGTTTCGTGTCTGATGCATCTGGTAAGGCTGACAGTAGCAGAAAATAAAAAGAGGTCATTTCTGGTGTGCAGAATTGTCCTTTATGCTTGTATAATGACACTCATATGAGGCATTTAATCTCTGACGTTAAACATTAACCAAAGATCGAATCCACTTGTACGGAAAGATTTAACTTGTTTCTTGCGCAAGCTTCAGAAAAGTGCAGAGGTGCCTTTTTGGACCAACTATCAAAAATGTCACAATATGCGGCGATAAAACTGTCCTCCTTAACATTCCTCACTGAATTGGTCCAAAGATATGGACTTTGATCAGATTTCATGACGGCAATTTCTGAATAACGAAAGCTTTTAACCACAGGTTGTTGAGCCCTAATCACAGAAAGGTAAAGGCAACTTTCGGTATTGTTTGCCATCAATATATTAGCTGATCTTGCTGGATCTTTTTTTTTAAAGAAGTTAAAACATTCAATTACATAGAAAAATGAAATCTGGTAGGAAACCATCAATGCACCCCATTCAGGGTAAGCCACAGTCGCTGTCAACACAGGGTGTATTTGTTTGAGAAGCACAAGGCAATTTTTAAAAATTATTTATTTTTATCCCACCTGTATTGTTTTTATAAATAAGCTGGAGAACATACCTTATGCTCCCTCCTCCTTCTATTTTTCCTACAACAGCCACCTTATGAGGTAGTGAGATTAGGCTGAGAAAGTGATTGGCCCAAAGTCACCCAGCTGGCTTTCATGCCTAAAGTGGGACTAGAACTCACCGTCTCCTGGTGATTGGCCCAAAGTCACCCAGCCAGCTTTCATGCCTAAAGTGGGACTAGAACTCACCGTCTCCTGGTGATTGGCCCAAAGTCACTCAGCCGGCTTTCATGCCTAAAATGGGAATAGAACTCACCATCTCCTGGTGATTGGCCCAAAGTCACCCAGCTGGCTTTCATGCCTAAAGTGGGACTAGAACTCACCATCTCCTGGTTGAATGGCCCAAGGTCATCCAGCTGGCTTTCATGCCTAAAGTGGGACTAGAACTCACCGTCTCCTGGTGATTGGCCCAAAGTCACCCAGCCAGCTTTCATGCCTAAAGTGGGACTAGAACTCACCATCTCCTGGTTGAATGGCCCAAAGTCACCCAGCTGGCTTTCATGCCTAAAGTGGGACTAGAACTCACTGTCTCCTGGTTGAATGGCCCAAAGTCACCCAGCTGGCTTTCATGCCCAGGACTAGAACTCACAAACTCCTGGTGATTGGGCCAAAGTCACCAAACTGTCTGTGATGCCTAAGGCAAGTCTAGAACTCACAGTCTCCAGGTGATTGGGCCAAAGTCACTCAGCCAGATTTCACATCTAAGGAGGGACTAGGACTCACATTCTCCTGTTTTCTAGCCTGTTACCTTAACCAGTAGACCAAATGGTCTCTTTCCTACAGAGATGATGCCCTCTCCTTTATTAGACATGGTTCAATTGGAGAGTATCAAAAACTGGGAAGAAACCTTGGAGATCTTCCAATCCTCAGTCCAGCCTTGACCAACGGCCGTGCAAATTTGGACGTCCCTCTCTAGAGTTTCCACCTGTCCACTTTTGTCCTAATCTTGGAATGCTAGAAGGCTAGGCAGAATCCCTCCATGCTACACATACTTTTCCTTTAAAATCTGGATTCACGCATTCATACATTTAGCCTTCAAGTTATGGTCGCATAACCATAACCGACCAGATTTTACAATTTTATTGTAATGGGTCTCTAGGGGCATGGTTTTGCCAAAAATCAGAAGCAAGTGCTGGCAACCTTCAGCAAAACCAGGGGTAGGCAACCTTGGCTCTTTTATGACTCGTGGACTTCAACTCCCAGAATTCCTGAGCCAGCCACGCTGAGGGGAAAGGGAGAGGTTTCCAAGCTGAGCCATGCTGGCTCAGGAATTCTGGGAGTTGAAGTCCATGAGTCATGAGGGGGCCATAGTTCCCTCATGCTGGCTCAGAAATTCTGGGAGTTGAAGTCCATGAGTCATAAAAGAGCCAAGGTTGCCTACCCCTGAGCAAAACCATTGTAAAACATGGGCAGATGACCTTGGGATGCTGTAAACAGGTGTGAAGCATAGGTTTACCATACACCACAATAAACGAACAAATAAATAAATAAATAAACCAATAAATAACTGCAGCCATGTTGCTGAGTGTTCAAAGTGCGGTCACATGACCATGGGCGGGATGGGGAGGGACTCTCAGAACCTCGGATCCAGGTGTCATAAGTCCCCTTTTTCAGGTAGGTTGGATCTTCCAACGGTTGCTAAGCCACCGGTCGTAAGCTGAGGACTATTTGTCCGTGGGTTTCAACCCTCCCCCCCCCCACCGTCTCTTTCTGCTCTTTGTTCTCATTGCTGGTGTTTTAGAGTTTGACAACCACAGCTGGGGAAATATATATATATATATATATATATATATATATATATTTGAGCCAGCGAGACAAATAAGATGGCCCTGCCCCATGCAGGCATCCATCACGGAAGTCCAGATGTGACAAAGATGGCTGAGATGGCTTCCCACTGCTTTTTTTTTTTTTTAAGTTAAACCAAACCACAGTGTTGGAGTCAGGACTCCATAGATGGCGTTTGGAAACGCTTAACTTCTCTGAGCTCTTTCTTTCCATATTATTCCTTCCCTTCGTATGACTTTAGGGAAGTGAACAATATTAGCCATCACCTTCATCATCATCGTGGGATTCCTAGAGGGGCTCCATATCTGTAAGGCCCCTCTAGAGCTTTGACTCTATGCCTCATCATACAACCCAGCTGATGGGGAGGTTAGTTAAGCCTAAACCAGGCAACTTGAAGACTTGTGGACTTCAATTCCCAGAATTCCTCAGCCAGCTATGCCAAGTTTGGAAACCCCTAGCCCAGGGATGGGGAACCTTGGCTCTTTTATGACTTGTGGACTTCAACTCCCAGAATTCCTGAGCCAGCCATGCTGAGGGGAAAGGGAGAGGTTTCCAAGCTGAGCCATGCTGGCTCAGGAATTCTGGGAGTTGAAGTCCACAACTCATAAAGCCCTCAGGGACCCTTTGGGGCTAAACCTACTCCCCTTTGCTTCCAATGGCATCCAATACAATTCACAACCATTCAGTTAGCAACCGTTCGAAGTCACAACGGCACTAAGAAAAAGTGACTTAAAACCAGTACTCACATTTACGACCGTGATAGCATCTCCATGGTCATGTGATCAAAATTCGGGCGCTTGGCAACAGGCATGTAATGGCAGCATCCCAGGGTCATGTGATCGCCATTCACGACTTCCTCAGCCAGCTTCCGACCACCAACATCGATGGGGAAGCTGTATTCGTTTAATGACCGCGTGATTCACTTAACGGCAGTGATTTCCTTAACAACCGTGGCAAAAAGGTCGTACAGTTGGGCATGGCTGACTGAACAACGGCTTTGCTTAACGACAGAAATTGCGAGGACTATCTATACAACATATTTGCCCGATAGTTGTGTTTATTTGTAAAACTGATTGGCCCCCTCTCTTATCCAGGGTAAACTGTGGGGGTCTTACAATCATAACTAACCTGAATCTTGACCCACTCAAATAAAGCCACAGTGTGTATTACACAGCGTTGTGTAAGTATCTATGGAGATTCTCAGTCATCCAGGTATGGTTTTTCCTCAGGAGGCAACTGAACTTTCTTGTTTTTTCTTTTTCTTTTCGCTTCTCATCCAAGAAGCTTCTTCAGCTCTGACTGGATGGTGGGGAGTGCACGCAATATAAATCCTTCCAGTAACTGTGAGAGGGATCTTGGAGTCTTAGCGGACAATCAGTTAAATATGAGCCAACAGTGTGCGGCGGCAGCCAAAAAAGCCAACGCAATCCTAAACTTCATTAACAGAGGGATTCATTCAAGATCACGTGAAGTACTAATAGTAATACCACTCTATAAAGCCTTAGTAAGGCCACATCCAGAATACTGCAATCAATTTTGGTCTCCATACTACAGAGAAGATGTCGAGACTCTAGGAAAAAGTGCAGAGAAGAGCAACAAAGATGATCGGGGGACTGGAGGCTAAAATATATGAAGAACGGTTACAGGAACTGGGCATGGCTAGTCTAGTGAAGAGAAGGAACAGGGAAGACATGATAGCAGTCTTCCAATATTCGAGGGGCTGTCCCAGAGAGGAGGGGGTCAACCTATTCTCCAAAGCACCTGAAGGCCAGACAAGGAATAACAGATGGAAACTGATCAAGGAGAGATTTAAAGTAGAAATAAGGAGAAATTTTCTGACAGCGAGAACAATCAATCAATGGGACAGATTGCCTTCAGAAGTTGTGGGAGCTTCATCACTGGAGGCTTTCAAGAAGAGACTGGACTGCCATCTGTCAGAAATGGTGTAGGGGTCTCATGCTTGGGCAGGGGGTTGGACTAGATGACCTCCGAGGTTCTATTCTATTCTATTCTATTCTATTCTATTCTATTCTATTCTATTCTATTCTATTCTATTCTATTCCATTCCATTCCATTCCATTCCATTCCATTCCATTCCATTCCATTCTATTCTATTCTATTCTATTCTATTCTATTCTATTCTATTCTATTCTATTCTATTCTATTCTATTCTATTTGTTCCTGAATGGTCCTAACGCCTTCAAAGAAAAACAAGAAAGTCCAGTTGCCTCCTGAGGAAGAAAAAAAGCACCTTTGAGAGCCTTGTGGAAGGCATACTTTACACCAGGGGTGAGGAACGACGGCCCCTTTACGACTTGTGGACTTCAACTCCCAGAATTCCTTTAGCATAGCTGGCTCAGGAATTCTGGGAGTTGAAGTCCACAATTCATAAAGGGGCCATCGTTCCCCACCCCTGCTTTACACAAATGCTCACCCTTCGGGACTCAGTGGATTTCAGCTACTCCTCACAGTTGCACCCTCTTCGCCGATCACAAATAGCAATTCCTCGGTGTAGTGCAGTAGTGTTACTCCAGTCGTCGTTGTGTGTCCTTTGGAGTCACTTGGGTGCTGTTGCAGGAAAAGGAAGTCAGAAGTTAGTACTCAGAAAAGGCTCTAATTTGATTTTTTTATAAGGCAAGGAAGGTATTTATTTCATATGGACCTGAGTTCTGCTATGGGGCTGGAAGAGCTGTCTGTCCACCTTTGACAATGCCCCACCATTCAAAGGAGTTAGGAAATGCATCTTGCCGATGTCCCACTTCTTTTATAGGTTGCAATCCAGAAGCAGATCCTTGTGCCTGGATTGGAGTTAAATTGTAACTTTTATTGATTATTGCAACGCAACCCGCAAAACCAACCCTAAACCCGAGAACATTTCCCAGTGACCTATCCCCACAGTAACAATCTTCTCTGGTTTTCTTTTTTTCAAGGCAAGTATGAGATGGTTTCCATCTGGAAGCTAAAACATATAAAGAACGGTTGCTGAAATTGGGTATGTCTAGTTTAATGAAAAGAAGGACTAGGGGTGACATGATAGCAGCCTTCCAATATCTCAGGGGCTGCCACAAAGAAGAGGGAGTCAAGCTATTCTCCAAAGCGCCTGAAGGCAGGACAAGAAGCAACGGATGGAAACTAACCAAGGAGAGAAGCAACCTGGAACTGAGGAGAAACTTCCTGACAGTTAGAACATTAACCAGTGGAACAACCTGCCTCCAGAAGCGGTGAATGCTCCAACACTGGAAGTTTTTAAGAAGAGACTGGACAGCCATTTGTCCGAAATGGAATAGGGTTTCCTGCCTGAGCAAGGGGTTGGACTAGATGACCTCCAAGGTCCCTTCCAACTTTATTATTATTATTATTATTATTATTATTATTATTATTATTATTATTATTATTATTATTATTATTATTATTATTATTATTATTATTGTTATTGTTGTTGTTGTTGTTGTTGTTGTTGTTGTTGTTGTTATTATTGTTGTTGTTGTTGTTGTTGTTGTTATTATTATTATTATTATTATTATTATTATTATTATTATTATTATTATTCAACCAAGGATGGAGTGGGTTCAGATGTGAGGCTAAATCATATGAAAACCGGTTGCAGGAATTGGGTATGTCCAGTTTAATGAAGAGAAGGACGAGGGGGGACATGATAGCAGTGTTCCAATATCTCAGGGGCTGCCCCAAAGAAGAGGGAGTCAAGCTATTCTCCAAAGCGCCTGAAGGCAGGACAAGAAGCAACGGATGGAAACTAGTCAAGGAGAGAAGCAACCTAGAACTAAAGAGAAATTTCCTGCCAGTGAGAACAATTACAGGTGGTTTACTTACAACAGTTCATTTAGTAACTGTTTGAAGTTACAATGGCACTAAAAAAAGGGACTTATGACCATTTTTTACACTTATGACCGTCGCAGCATCCCCATGATCACGTGATCAAAATTCAGACATTTCGCAACTGACTCATTTTTGCGACTGTTTGCAGTGTCCCGGGGGTCACATAATCCCCTTTGGTGACCTTCTGATGAGCAAAGTTATTTGGGAAGCCAGATTCAGTTAACAACCCTGTTACTCACTTAACAACCGCAGCGATTCATTTAACAACCGTGGCAGGAAAAGTCGTAAAATGGGGCAAAATTCACTTAACAACTGTCTCACTTAGCAACAGAACTGTTGGGGTCTTAAGTCAAGGACAGCCTGCAATTAGTGGAACTGCTTGCCTCCAGAGGTTGTGGGTGTTCCATCACTTGGACAGCCACTTGTCTGAAATGCTATAGGGTCTCCTGTGTGAGCAGGGGGTTGGGCTAGAAGACCTCCAAGGTCCCTTCCAGTTCTGGTTACTATGGATTCTCTAGATGTGAAGGAGCCTTCTGTCCCTCTGCCTTCCTTTAAAGAAACTCTTATATTCTCTTAGAGGACCATTTCAAAAGGCCTCTGTCAGGGCAGTGACATGAAAAAGGCCCATCCAGATGGTGACCAGCATCTTTGTTGCACATTAAAGGAGCCAGATGTTCTTTTGCTGCTTCTGCTTTGGCAGTTACACTAATTTCCATGGGGGCATTTCTTAAAGAGGTGGCCTCTTTTTTGAAGCCTCTAATAAATAGGGCAGATGTGCTGCATTCAGCGTGAGTCAAAATGATGACTTCCAGAGCAAATCTGGAGTGTGTGGAGCTATCAGCACCACCGTTATCCTATAACAACAACAACAACAACAACAATAATAATAATAATAATAATAATAATAATTCTCTTCTCTTCTCTTCTCTTCTCTTCTCTTCTCTTCTCTTCTCTTCTCTTCTCTTCTCTTCTCTTCTATTCTATTCTATTCTATTCTATTCTATTCTATTCTATTCTTGTCCTGTCCTGTTCTATCCTATCCTATTCTACAATCATTCTATTCTATTCTATTCTATTCTATTCTATTCTATTCTATTCTATTCTATTCTATTCTATTCTATTCTATTCTAATAATAGAGTTGGAAGGGACCTTGGAGGTCTTCTAGTCCAACCCCCTGCTCAGGCAGGAAACCCTATACCATGTCAGACAATATCCTTAGTTATATATATATGCATAGAACAAACCTTAGTGTTCCTGGAGGAATCTGTAGCAGGTTGTCACCCCAATTTTGATCTCCTGTTTGAAAGATCTCCTGTTTGCTGGGGGTATCCTCCATCGGCTGTAAAGGAGACGGCAGTCAAGATATACACTACAGGCAGTCCTCGAGTTACAGCCACCATTGAGACCAACATTGATGTTGCTAAACAAGAAAGTTGTTAAGTGGGTTTTGCCTCATTTTACAACCTTTCTTGCCACAGTGGTTAAGTGAATCACTGCAGTTGTTAATTTAGTAACAAGGTTGTTAAGTGAATCTGGCTTCCCCCTTGTCTTTGCTTCTCAGAAGGTCGCAAAAGGCGATCACGTGACTTGGGACACTGCGACCGTCATAAATATGAGTCAGTTGCCAAACATCTGAATTGTGATCACGTGACCATGGGGATGCTGCAACGGGCGTGAAGTGTGAAAAACGGTCCTAATTCACCTTTTTTCAGTGCCGTTGTAATTTGGAGCCGTCACTAAATGAACTGCATAAGTCTAAGTCAGGGGTAGGCAACCTTGGCTCTTTTATGACTCGTGGACTTCAACTCCCAGAATTCCTGAGCCAGCATGGCTCAGCATGGAAACCTCTCCCTTTCCCCTCAGCATGGCTGGCTCAGGAATTCTGGGAGTTGAAGTCCACGAGTCATAAAAGAGCCAAGGTTGCCTACCCCTGGTCTAAATGCTATGGCTATTGCTATTTTAAGCACTAGGAGGGAACCCTTGGGTGCATATCCTAGGGCTGAACCAGTGGTGGGATTCAAATAGGTGAACAACCGGTTCTCCGTGTGGATGCCACTTCCGGAAGTCCGTTCTGGGCCTGGGCAACCAAAAATTAGCTACCGAACTGGTGCGAACTGGCTGAATCCCACCCTTGGGCTGACCGCTCGAATGGAAAGAAATGACGGGAAAAAAAATCCTGAAAATGCTGAACTTTTTCCATCGGTGCCCAGAAAGCTCCACCTACAGAACTAGAGCTGAGCTTGACTCAGGAGAGACGTTACCTTAATAGCTGACTGGGCACAAAGGGGACATTGAGCTGACCCAAATAAAATGCCTTGTCATGGTTCTCCGTCAGGTAGGACTTGCAAGAGGACAAAGTCCCACCTGCCTTTTGAGGACTGGTGACCTAATCAGAAAAAAGGAAGACTGTTGAATGACAGGGGGAAGAGAACTCCTAAGCTAATTTTCCCTGGCCTCTCCAGGAAGTTTCTCCTCCAAATATTAACCAGCCCTGACCCTGATTACTTGTTCAAATTCAGACCAGGTTTTCTGTGTGTCTCCAGAAAACCTGGGCTGAATTACAATCATTCGTTTAGTGACCGTTTGAAGTTGCAACGGCACTCAAAAAAAGTGACTTACAAGCGTTGCTTGCACTTAACAGCCTTCACAGCATCCCCACGATCATCGGATCAGAATTTGGCCATTTGGCCAGCAGTATCTATTTAAGGCCATCTTGCAGCATCTTGGGGTCATGTGATCTCCACTTGCAACTTTCCCAGCTGGCTTCCATCAAGCAAAGTCATTGAGGGAAGCCGGATTCATTTAATGACCATATAATTCACTCAGTCTTCTATCCTTCCGAGGTCGGTTAAATGAGGACCCAGATTGTTGGGGGGCAAGAGGCTGACTCTGTAAGCCGCTTAGAGAGGGCTGGAAAGCACTGGCAGGCAGTATATAAGTCTAAGCGCTATTGCAATTGCTAACTGTAGTGATTCACTTAACAACTGTGGAAAAAATGACCTTGGAAGGATGGAAGGCTGAGTCAACCTTGAGCCCGTCAGGGTCGAACTCCTGGCAGTAGAATGCAGAGTTACCCTGCAATACTGCATTCTAATAGATAGATAGATAGATAGATAGATAGATAGATAGATAGATAGATAGATAGATCTAATAGATAGATAGATAGATAGATAGATAGATAGATAGATAGATAGATAGATAGATAGACAGACAGACAGACAGACAGACAGACAGACAGACAGACAGACAGACAGACAGATAGATGATGGATGGATGGAGAGATAGAGAGAGATAGATAAAATAAGATAGATTAGATAGATAGATAGATAGATAGATAGATAGATAGATAGATAGATAGATAGATAGATAGATAGATAGATAGATAGATAGATAGAGAGATTAGACAGACAGACAGACAGACAGACAGACAGATAAGATAGATAGATAGATAGATAGATAGATAGATAGATAGATAGATAGATAGATAGATAGATAGATAGATAGATAGATAGATAGATGATAGCAATAGCACTTAGACTTATATACCACTTCACAATGCTTCACAACCCTCTCTAAGTGTTTTACAGAGTCAGCCTGTTGCCCCCAACAATCTGGGTCCTCATTTTTACCAACCTCGGAAGGATGGAAGGCTGAGTCAACCTTGAGCTGGTCAGGATCGAACTGCTGGCAGTCGGCAGAGTTAGCCTGCAATGCTGCATTAAAACCACTGCACCACCACGGCTCATCAACCCCCACCTTTAATCTTGCACAACACCTTTCTGGGGAATATGAACACAAGTTTATATAATTAATTCCACCTTTCCTAAAGCCCAGTTCTCCCCCGCCTTTGACATTTAATTAGCATTTATCGTTACAGAGAAAGCCCAACATTTTGTGAATGCGGGTGTTCAACATCCCAGCTCAAAATCTGTGAACGAAGACTAATTCTTTTATAGAATTTATAATTTATAATATTGATTGATAATCTTTTAAACCCTTTATAGATAGCAGTTCCCTCCTTTGAGGAAGGCCTTTGCCCAGTGGTGGGATTGAAATACCTGAACAACCGGTTCTCTTATTGGATGCAGGCCTGGGCTAGAACAGAGTTTCGGAAGTGGCATCCACGAACTTCCGGCGGGCTGTTCTAGGCCTGGGAGGCCTCCTCCTCCAGGCATCTGAGGCCTAGAATGGACATCTGGAAGTGGCATCCATGCACTTCCGGCAGACCATTCTATGCCTGGGAGGCCTCCTCCAGGCCGCCGAGGCCTAGACTGGACTTCTGGAAGCAGTGTGCATTCAGCCAGTTCTCCGAACTCAGCAAAATTTAGCTATTGGTTCTGCCGAACCGGTGTGAACTAGCTGAATCCCACCACTGCCTTTGCCCAATGATTGACAGCTGGTTTGCATTGCTTCTGTATTCCCAGCCATTCCTAAAATTGGCTTGGAATTCCGACCTGCACAGCTCAACTTGCACCCTAATTTTGACATTTATTGTAATGTAAACACATGTTTTAAGTCACACAAGTTTTGACCTGTCTTCCTCTCTTCCTCACCCTTATCATACTAAGAGCACCTTGTAGCCCAATGCTTTAAACATGGAGGTGTTTATGTGTTTGTTTTTATTTATTTGGCAGGTTTATCTTAAGCAAAGGCCTCTGGACAGCCAGTTTACACTGACCATCTGTTTTACAATAGCCAGAAGCATGGTGATGTTATTGCAAACAAATGGACAGGGTACAGCTTTTCTTTTTGTGATAGTGGCAACATTGCATGCCTGCTGCATAAATTTTAAAGCACATTCTCCCCCTTCTTTATAGATTTAGGCCTTTTAAAAAAAAATAATACAACCTTTATTATTTTTATAAATAACTCAAGGCAGAGAGCGTACCTAATTCCACCTCCTATTTTCCCCACAACAATCCTGTGAGGTCATTTGGGATGAAAGAAAGGGACTGGTCCAAAGTCACTTAGCTGGCTTTCATGTCTAAGGCAGGACTAGAACTCACCATCTCCTGGTGATTGGCCCAAAGTCACCCAGTTGGCTTTCATGCCTAAGGCAGTGGACTCATTGTCTCCTGGTGATTCATCCAAAGTCACCCAGCCAGCTTTCACACCTAAGGCAAAACTAGAACTCACCGTCTCCTGGTGATTAGCCCAAAATCAGCCAACCCAGCTTTCATGTCTAAGGCAAGACTAGAACTCACCATCTCCTGGCGATTGGCCCAAAGTCACCCAGCCACTTTCATGCCTAAGGCAAAACTAGAACTCTCCATCTCCTGGTGATTGGCCCAAAGTCACCCAGCCGCTTTCATGCCTAAGGCGGGACTAGAACTCACCGTCTCCTGATTTCTAGCCTGATGCCTTAAAGACTACCCAACTGTCACCCTCTCTCTTTCTGCTTCCCAACCCGCCACTCATGATGCATACATACCGAATGCTCCCTTCGGAACCTCTTGCTTTAAAATGCCAACGGTGGCGGCTATGCTTTAAGTATCTTCAGCTCTACTAGAGTGTTTTTCTACCTATCGTATTAAGTCAGGTAAAACAGGTTCCTGCCAGCTTCTGGCTGGATTTCAGAAACAATCCTGAGTTGGTTTGTCTCTGGAATGCGCCTTTTGTGTTGGCAACCCAGTGGGGAGAGGCAGGTATGGGGAAGAAAAATCCCCTCCTTCTAATTCAAATACCAATGTCCATATTTTCTGCTTTATAAGAGCACTGCAGTTCTTAACTGACGCATGGTGCTATTTCCCAATGCAGCTGGCTGATATTTCTAAAACGACGTTTCTCAAGCTCAAGGAACTTTAAGCTGTATGGGCTGCAATTCCCAGAATTCCCCAGCCAGCAAGTATGGACTTCAATTCCCAGAAGTCCCCAGCCAGCAAGTATGCAATTTAATTCCCAGAATTCCCCAGCCAGCATGTGCAAATTTCAACTCCCAGAATTCCTTAGCCAGCATGTGTGGACTGCAACTCCCAGAATTCCTTAGCCAGCATGTGTGGACTGCAACTCCCAGAATTCCTTAGCCAGCATGTGTGGACTGCAACTCCCAGAATTCCTTAGCCAGCATGTGTGGACTGCAACTCCCAGAATTCCTTAGCCAGCATGTGTGGACTCCAACTCCCAGAATTCCTTAGCATGCTGGCTGGGGAATTCTGGGAGTTGAAGTCCACACAGCTTAAAGTAGCTCAGGTTGAGAAACACTGTTCTAAAAGAGCTTTTTGTAGCCCCTGAAATCTCTTAAACCATGAGACTGAACACTGGATTAAACTAATCTCCAGTAGAAATAAAGAAAGAATATGGTATTGGATAGCAGAGGTGGAAAATCCCTGGGAACAGATAAGCCATCCGGTATGGGATTTCTCTATCCTGGTGACACTCTGGCCAATCAGCAATGTTTTCAGATGATATCCTGAACCTGTGCTTTCATTTCTGGGCTTCGGTTTTAAAAACCAGCAGGGTTTTTTCTCCCAGTGGAGACCCCCCTTCTATGATAAGCAACGTCCCTTATAAGGGGAAACAGCAATTGTTGAGACTGTGATAAGAAGATAAATGCGCATTTTGATCTGCATTTTTTTATTTGTGGGAAGGCAGAAATAATGCAAAATAAAGAGTACTGTATAACTAGCCCTCAACTTACGACCGCAATTGACTCCAGAATTGCTAAGCGAGACAGTTGTTAAGTGAGTTTTGCCCCATTTTATGACCTTCGTTGCTGCAGTTGTTAAGTGAATCACTGCAGCTGTTAAGTGAGTAACACGGTTGTTAAGTGAATCTGGCTTCCCCACTGACTTTGCTTGTCGGAAGGTCGCAAAAGGGGATCACGTGACCCTGGAACCCGGCAACCATCATAAGTACATGCCAGTTGCCAAGCGTCTGAATTTTGATCATGTGACCAGGAGGGATGCTGCAAAGGTGGTCAATGTGAAAAACAGCCATAAGTCCCTTTTTTTCAGTGCCGCTGTAATTTTGAACGGTCACTAAGCGAACGGTTGTGAGTTGAGGACTACCTGTAATGGCTTGTGGAAGGCAGGAAGAAGGGCTGCAGACTCGTCCATGATCAGAGAAGAGGCAGGTGAGCCCACAGAATGAAAAGGGGACTGGCAAACTTCTCAGAAGGGACCCTGCCTAGTTTCTTGAGATGTAAACATGAGGGGGGGGGATAAATGTCCTTTCAGCCTTGCAAGATTCTGTTCGTGTAACCTTGCAGTAAAGGTAGAATGTCAAGGTATCGATTTAACAGCTAACCAGCTTATGTAATGTAAGATTTAAGATTTAACGATGGGAATGACTCAGCAGGGTCTGTGTCTCTTTAAGAGCCAGCAGGGTCTGTGTCTCTTTAAGAGCCTCTGTATAAAAGGGAAGTCTCCCCTGATGTGTTCTCTCTCTTCCGTTTCCTGCTGTAACTGCAGTTTGTTGGCTCCTGCTGTATTAGCACCTGTAGGTATATTGTAGACAGTGTAAGATAAACCACCCTTTAATATAGACCACTGTTTACTGTGTTATCTCACGCAATAAGACTGTGCACGCTCTAACATAGAACTAGTACAGGTAGTCCTCGACTTATGACCACAATTGAGCCCCCAATTCCTCTCGCTAAGCAGAACATTTGTTAAGTGAGTTTTGCCCCATTTCACGATCTTTCCCGTTGTTAAGCGAATCACTGCAGTACTTAAGTTAGTAGCAGGGTTGTTCAGTGAATCTGGCTTCCCCTGTTGACTTTGCTTGTCAGAAGGTCATAGAAAGGGATCACGTGACCCTGGGACACTGCGACCGTCATAAATATGACTCAGTGGCCAGTGTCTGAATTTTGATCACGTGAGCACGGGGATGCTACAACGGTCGTAAGTGTGAAAAACGGTCATGTCACTTTTTTTCAGTGTTGTCGTAACTTTGAACGGTCACTAAATGAACTGTTGTAAGTTGAGGACTTACTTGTAACAACTTGCAGCTTGACTTGGACCCAGAAGCCGTCCGGCAACGAGCGCAGCTCGCGCAACCTCGGTGTTACATGGGCCCACCCTGTCCACGCTGCTGCATTCTGCGCCAGTTGTAGCTTCCGAATAGTCTCCCAGGGCAGCCCCATGTAGTAATGACTGTCGTAGGTCGAGGACTCCCTGTACTACTGGGTGTGCTTTTTGCCTGGACTACCTTGTAAGGTTGAAAAGTACTGGACTAGGACCAGGGAGACCCAGATACTACTTCCTAGGGGGATTTTGGGCCAGCTCTGCCTCTTAACCCAAGATCCAATCTGATCTTGTGGAGAAGCTACTAGCTTGGAGGGGGGAGACCAGGTTCTGTCCCCCCCCTTCACATCCCCATCACAGAAACCCTACTTTGAGCCAGTCTAATCTGAAGAATGGCTGCAAGATTTGGGTTTGGCCAGTCTAAAGAAAAGAAGAAATAGGGGAGACATGATAGTGTTTCAGTATTTGAGGGGCTGCCATAAAGACGAGGGGGTCATGTTGTTCTCCAAAGCACCAGAGAGAAGGACGAGAAACAATGGTTGGAAACTGATCAAAGAGAGAAACAACCTGGAATTAAGGAGAAACATCCTGACAGTAAGGACAATCAACCAGTGGAACAGCTTGCCTCCAGAAATCGTGGGCGCTCCATCACTGGAGGTTTTTAAGAAGAGGCTAGAGACAGTCACTTATCTGAAATGGTGCAGGTTCTCCTGCTTGAGCAGGGGGCTGGACTAGAAGACCTCCAAGTTCCCTTCCAGCTCTGTTCTATTCTAATCTACCTTGCAGGGAAATTGGACGAGAGAATAGATTTCCCCTTCGCTCCGGTTGAAAAAGCAGGATGCAGATCCGAGTCCAACAGCCGTAGACATACTTCAATGCAATAACCAGCATCTTATTCTATTGTTTACCCAGACCTGGGTTTTTTTGACAGTGGCGCTAGGCAGGAAGGGACCTCATTCACATCAATGGACTCACAACTCCTTGAAACCCAGCAGGGCCTTTTCATGTGGCTGTCACAACACCTCGCACACCTTGGCTGCTCTTGAAACAATTCCTGGGGGTGGGGGGGAGGGGGGGGAGCAGGAGTCAGACCTGGTCAGGATTCGGAGAGGGAGACCGTGAGAAAAATCTCAGGGCTGCAGGCTAGACTGGGAAGTTGAAAAGCCATCCGGGAAGAAAGCAAGAAAGCAAAAGAGCGTGTTCTCTCTACTCTTGCCAAGAAAACCCCACGGACATCTTCCTGCAGTCTGCAGCCGCCGAGAGGATCGGAGAGAGACATGAATTTTTTATATATATAGACGCCACCAGTGCATGCCGAAAAATGGCTTTGGCACGTTCATGTCTCCCTGGAGGGTCCAGCTCAGGGCTGCCTGGGCCCTTTCCAGAAAGCGTTTTTCCAAAAAGCCAAATCTAGCATCATGTTTTTTCCAAAAAGCAACATCTAGCATTGCATTTTTTCCAAAAAGCTAAATCTAGCGTTGTGTTTTTCAAAAAAGCCAAATCTAGCATCGGGCTTTTTCCCCAAAGCAACATCTAACATTGAGTTTTTCCAAAAAATCCAATCTAGCATCATTCTTTTTCCTAAAAGCAACATCTAGCATTGTGTTCCTCCAAAAAGCCAAATCTAGCATGATGTTTTTCCAAAAGGCAACATCTAGCATTCCTTTTCCCCCCAAAAAAGCTAAATCTAGCATTGTGTTTTTTTAAAAAGCCAAATCTAGCATCGGGTTTTTCCCCCAAAGCAACATCTAACATTGAGTTTTTCCAAAAAATCCAATCTAGCCTTGTGCTTTTTCCCAAAAAGCAACATCTAGCATTGCATTTTTTCCCCAAAAAGCTAAATCTAACATTGTGTTTTTCCAAAAAATCCAATCTAGCATTGTGCTTTTCCCCAAAAAGCAACATCTAGCATTGTGTTCTTCTAAAAAGCAACATCTAACGTTGTGTTTTTTTGGGGGGGGGGAAATCCAATCTACCATCGTGCTTTTTCCAAATACCCAAATATATCGCCCAGCAGAGCAAAGGAAGCATCCTCACGACACAAAGGAAAGGATGAAGTTTAGGCTGAATCACGAACGCCCTACCCCGCAGATCTGTTACTGCCTCTCTCAACCTGCTGATCCGCTCCCAACAGGGAGAATCATAGAATGTAGAACCATAGGTCTCAAAGGGATCTTGGAGGTCTTCTAGTCCAACCCCCTTGCTCAAGACAGCAGACCCTACCATCTCAGTCAAATGGCTGTCCAGTCTCTTCTTGAAAACCTCCAGTGAGGTTGTTGGACTCGCATTAACAAGAGGCAAGTGTTCCACTGATTAATTGTTCTCACTCTCAGAAAATTCTTCTTACTTCTAGGGCGGATTTCTCTTTAATGATCTTTTTTCCCCCCCATTACTTCTTGTCCTCAGCCCCCCTGTCTCTGTGACATAATAGCTAAGGGGCTGCCACAAAGAAGAGGGGGGTCAACCTATCCTCCAAAGCACCTGAAGGCAGGACAAGAAGCAACGGATGGAAACTAATCAAGGAGAGAAGCAACCTGGAACTAAGGAGAAACTTCCTGACAGTGAGAATAATTAATCCATGGAACGACCTGCCTCCAGAAGTGGTGAGTGCTCCAACACTGGAAGTTTTTAAGAAGAGACTGGTCAGCCATTTGTCTGAAATGGTGTAAGGTTTCCTGCTTGAGTTGGACTAGAAGACCTCCAAGGTCCCTTCCAACTCTGCTATTCTGTTATCATATTCCCCCCCACCAATCCTTCTCTTCCATAGGCTAGCCCAGGGGTCTTCAAACTGGGCCCTTTTATGACTTGTGGACTTCAACTCCCAGAATTCCTCAGCCAGGCATGCCTGGCTGAGGAATTCTGGGAGTTGAAGTCCACAAGTCATAAAAGGGCCCAGTTTGAAGACCCCTTGGCTAGACATACCTAGCTCCCTCAACCATTCGTCCTACGATTTAACGATTTGATTTACAATTTGAGGACCACAGCACCCCAAAGCGCTTCCCTCAGCCAAAATCTAACGGCTGCTGTCCCCAACTTGGAAAGTCTGAAAAGCTGCTTTAAGTTAGCGGATCCCTGCCTCCCTGGATGGACCTCTTGAGAAGGCCGCACGAAGTTTTGCAAGCCACCGAGTCCCACGTTGGCCAGGGGCCGTGCCTGCCGAACGGGGCGCCCCCCCAGAATTGCTAAGAAAGATCCCGCTGGGAACCAGGCGCCTTGCATCCACATGGCCTGATTGCCAATTGTGCCCTGCAGCAGCAGCGGCTGTCAAAAAATGAAGTAAAATAAAATAAAATAAAATAAAAACAACAGGCAGGCGGCCAAAGCCTTATTAAACCCTCCCGAGAGGGACGACCCGCTTCTCCCTTACTCCACACATCAAGTTCGCAACCTGTGTGTCATTTGTGGGGAAGGGCCCCCAAGCCTTTCTGAAAAATCTCCCCCCCCCATGTCATGTTGCTAGCACATTGCACCCAGCATGAGTTATGGGGGCCATCGGACCGCACACATGTGCGATGAGGCGGCCTCTGGGCCGGGCATTAAGGGGATGGGGGCATTTTTGTGTGTGTCTTTTCAGACATCAAATGCTAGCTTGTTTCGTCACTCGCTGTCACGGCTCCGTCTGAACTCGCAGGCCCAAAAGCTTTGAAGCCCTGAGGAGAAAAAAAGAGAAAAAAATGTACGCGACATCTGGAAAAGCTTCGATTAATGAAAACAGAATTCCCCAAATGAGTCGTGCCGCTTTGCAAGTTGTGTGTTCCACTGCCGGTTCCATCGCCCGCCCCTAAGTGAATTGGTTAATTTCTTTCAAACTGCCCCCCCCCCAATTGTCCCCTGTCCTCTCCCGGGGACCAATATTGCTTCTTCCAGTTACCGGATGGCGAACTTCCCACAACAGACTAGCATCAAAGGAACTGGGTAGTTTTGGGGTCCAGCGTCTTTGTGGAGTCAAGCGATCCTACAGTTTTAAAATAGAGAATAACAAGAGTTGGAAAGGACCTTGGAGGTCTTCTAGTCCAACCCCCTGCTTGAGCAGGAGACCTGTACCATTCTGGACAAATCTGGCTATATAAACCCTCCAGTGATGGAGTACCTACAACTTCTGAAGGCAAGATGTTCCACTAATTAATTGTTCTTACTGTTAGGAAATTGGATTTGGGAGATCATCTAGTCCAGGGGTCTTCAAACTTGGCCCTTTTATGACTTGTGGACTTCAACTCCCAGAATTCCTCAGCCAGCATGGCTGAGAAATTCTGGGAGTTGAAGTCCACAAGTCATAAAAGGGCCAAGTTTGAAGACCCCTGATCTAGTCCAATCCTTTGCTCAATCCAGGAATCCAGGAGGGGGTTGGACTAGAAGACCTCCAAGGTCCCTTCCAGCTCTATTCTGATTCTGATTCTGATTCAGAGACACTTTGCTTCCCCCTAGTGATCACCTGCAGTACTACACTCCAGATCCAGTCAATCTATTTTTTCTCATTGTAAACCATCTATTTTGAATACACGTGATGAAGCACCCACAACGTCTGAAGGCCTTCTAGTCCATCCCCCTATCTTAGCCTCCTCTGACCCACCAGCACTGACAAAATCCTCATTAATCAATTGCAAAAGGCAGCCTTGTTTGGAACAGCTTCCATCTTGCGACAATATTTAACACCATCCGTCACCAACAGGTGCCTATTCCAGGTCCTTTGGTGGATAAAAATGCCAAGTCCAGTTTAAACATCTGATTGACTGGGCAAGCAACCATAATAGAGGCAGATTTGGCAACTGGCTCATATTTATGACGGTTGCAGTGTCCCAGGATCATGTGACCCCTTTTGCTTCAGAAATGGTATAGATATCTCCTGCCTGAGCGGTGGGTTGGACTAGGTGACCTCCAAGATCCCTTCCAACTTTTATTATTATTATTATTATTATTATTATTATTATTATTATTATTATTATTATTATTATTATTATTATTATTATTATTATTATTATTATTATTATTATTATTATTATTATTATTATTACTACTACTACTACTACTACTACTACTACTACTACTACTACTACTACTACTATGGGTCTTAGCCTTCCAAATAACTAGAATTGTGTTTTTTCTCTGTCATCTTCTTTCTGCCTGGTTTAATTCCAGGGACTGGAATAAGAACGGAAGGTGATACCACTTGTCAGAAATGGTATAGGTATCTCCTGCCTGAGCGGTGGGTTGGACTAGAAGACCTCTAAGGACCCTTCCAACTGTGTTATTCCAAGTTAAGATAAATAAAATAGGAAGTGGAATTGAACTATATATAAGAAATAACTACATCTGGGACCTTCTCAGAAGCAAAGTCAATGGGGAAGCCAGATTCACTTAACAACCGTGTTACTAACTTAACTCAGTGTTGCACTTAACAACTGCGGCAAGAAAGGTCGTAAAACGGGGCACAACTCACTTAACAAGTGTCTCGCTTAGCGACAGAAATTTTGGGCTCCACTGTGGTCGTAAGTCAAGGATTACCTGCAGTAATACCGTTAACCATCAAAATAATAACACCGGCCTATCCCAGGTCCTTGAGAAGGACTTGATAGGCGAATAAAAATGCAGAATCCAGTCTAAACATCTGGCTGACTGTACGATCAACCATAATAATAATAATAGTAATTTTTTAGTAGGAATCGTTTCACCCTGTCTTTGAATCTCAGGAAGGGAAGCAATGCCAGCAGCCTGTTATGACTGCGGAACACACCTTGTGATCAAAAGAAACCAGCAGGCACAACACAACACAACAATAAACAGATGGAAATCCGGGCTGCCCCTCCCCCTGGCTTCCTTTCCCTGGCCTTGAATTCACTGCATGCCACCTGTCTCAGCATCCCTCTTGGATATAACAAAGACAACTACAATAACAACAACAACACCCACTCCTTATGTCCAAAGGGGGAAACGCCCCCCCCCCATTTGCATTCCAGCTGCTTCCATCAAAAGTGGACGACAAAGTGTCTCCTTGAACTGCCAGATTTGAGTTGCAAAAATCGAGACAACCATTAGGGGGTCCCAAAGAGAGAGACAGACACAGACAGATGCTTTGCTTCCCCCTAGTGGTCACCTGCAGTACTGCATTGCAGATCTGCTCAATCTTATTTCTCTCCAAGTGTCTCCTTGAGCTGCCAGGTCTGAGCTTCAAAAATCAAGGCAACCAGCTAGAGGGCCAGAGAGAGAGAGAGAGAGAGAGAGAGAGAGACAGAGAGACAGAGACAGAGAGACAGAGACACAGAGAGAGAGAGAGACAGAGAGAGACAGAGAGACAGAGAGATTGAGAGACAGAGACACTTTGCTTCCCCCTAGTGGTCACCTGCAGTACTACACTCCAGATCTAGTCAATCTAATTTCTCTCATCATAAACCATCTATTTTGAATACAAGGGGTGGGTGATTAAAAGAAAAGAAAATATGGGATCCCCTCTTTTTTGGTCTTTTTATAGTCTTGACCTCAATAGAAATTAACGCCCTCCCCCCTTTTTCCTTTTTGTGTGAAAAATCACTTCCTTAAAAACAGGTGTTTCAGAGGCTGGATGGGGAGGGGGTGTCGGTCAGGAAAGAAAGACATTGACAAGGGGGAGGGGGCTGGTGATTTTTGATGGTTTGTATTTACAAAACCCAGCTTTTTCCTGGTGCCGACGGTGGGAAAAACAACAGGATGTTGAGCCCAGCCATCTCCTGAGGTCCTGCACAATGCCGTTGGCACAACTGCGTACATACGATGGCTTTTTTTTTCATTCTCTCCCCTTTCCCATTTTTTTTAAATAAAAAACTTCTCCATCTCCACAAACACAGATATAGGAATGGCACCTCCCGGCTCATGCACCTGCCACGACATCCTTCGCAACTAGTCAAGGTCCCCCCCGGAAATGGATGCTTGGATTTCCCACCACTACAAAAAGACCCACAAAAACTTGAGGGGTGTTGTAGACTTTCTCTCAGAGGGAGAGAGAGGAAAGAGGGGGGAAAAACCCCACCAACAACATTTACCCATTTCCTTTCCAGTAAACATGTCCTTTCATTCATCTCTGCTTTTGACTTTTTCCTTTATCCATTTTAATGTACAGGTAGTCCTCGACTTACGACAGCTTGTTTAGTGACCGTTCAAAGTTACAACGGCACTGAAAAATGTGACTTATGACAGTATTTCACAGTTACGACCACTGCAGCATCCCCAATGACCATGTGATCAAAATTCAGATTGCTTGGCAACTGGTTCATACTTACGCCCGTTGCTGTGTCCCAAGGTCACGTGATCCCCTTTTGCGACCTTCTGCCAAGCAAAGTCAGTGGGGGAAGCCAGATTCACTTAAGAACCGGGTGACTAACTTATCAACTGCGGTGATTCGCTTAACAACGGAGGCAAGGAAGGTCGTAAAATGGGGCAAAACTCACTTAGCAACTGTCTCACTTAGCGACACAAATTTTGGGCTCAATTGTGGGGCGTAAGTCAAGGACTGCCTGTAGAAGGTTCCCTGGACGATCTCAGAATATTTGCTAAGACTAAACGTGGCCTGTATCCTTCAAGTGTTTTAAAAATCCACTCACTCCATTTGCATCACTTATTCTTTTTGATTAGGGGGATGAAGGCTCTGTATTGACCTATATTTATGTTTCTCAATCTTGGTGAATTTAAGAGATGTGGACTTCAATTCCCAGAATTCCCTCCCTCAGAAAGGCTGAGAAAGCATGGTTTATGTCTGTGCCTGTGGTGTACACGGGTTGTACAAATGGTGTGCAAAGGGGATTATTGCTCAAAAGAGCAATCATTAAAGCAGTGTTTCTCAACCTTGGCCACTGGAATATGTCTGGACTTCAACTCCCAGAATTCCCCAACTAGCATGGCTGGCTTGGGAAATCTGGGAGTTGAAGTCCACCCGTCTTTGAAGTGGCTGTGGTTGAGAAACCTGGTTTAACCTCTGGATCCAGGTATGTATATAAACACAGCAGTTCCATGATGTCATCATCACACAGATTTCATCCTTTTTAGACCAGGGGTAGGCAACCTTGTCTCTTTTATGACTCGTGGACTTCAACTCCCAGAATTCCTGAGCCAGCATGGCTCAGCTTGGAAACCTCTCCCTTTTCCCTCAGCGTGGCTGGCTCGGGAATTCTGGGAGTTGAAGTCCACAAGTCATAAAAGAGCCAAGGTTGCCTACCCCTGCTTTAGACATTGTGCTGGTATCCCACAACTACTGCACTGAAAATCACCCACCAACATTTGACCACAAAATGACCAAACATCAAAAGGATGACTTTAGCTGGGAGTGGGGGGAGGGGCAGGGTGATGAATGGGACTGGGAATCCCGCCAGAGGCCAACTTTTTGATCTCTACTTTCTTCCATGATGTCACAGTATCATACAAAGGATACCGACAGTTGTGGTCACCACGATGTAAAAAAGATGTTGAAACTCTAGAACAGGGGTGTCAAACTGCCGGCCCGCCGACTGGATGCGTCATGGCGAAACCGCGCCCACCCCGTTGCCGGGAATGGAAAAAAAGTTGCGATATATTGTGACACGTCACGTGACATTGCGAGTTTGATACCCCTGCTCTAGAAAGAGTGCAGAGAAGAACAACAAAGATGATTAAGGGACTGGAGGCTAAAACATATAAGGAACGATTGCAGGAACCGGGCATGGCTAGTTTAGTGAAGAGAAGGACGAGGGGTGACATGATAGCAGTGTTCCAATATCTCAGGGGCTGCCCCAAAGAAGAGGGAGTCAAGCTATTCTCCAAAGCGCCTGAAGGCAGGACAAGAAGCAATGGATGGAAACGAATCAAGGGGAGAAGCAACCTGGAATTATGGAGAAATTTCCTGATAGTGAGAACAATTAATCAGTGGAACAACCTGCCTCCAGAAGCTGTGAATGCGCCAACACTGGAAATTTTTAAGAAGAGACTGGACAACCACTTGTCTGAACTGGTATAGGGTTTCCTGCCTGAGCAGGGGGTTGGACTAGAAGACCTCCAAGGTCCCTTCCAACTCTGCTGTTCTATTCTATTCTATTCTATTCTATTCTATTCTGCAAGATGGTGGCCAAAACACATGAGATTGAAACCACTCCCATTTATTATGTCCACCATCTTGGCTTTTTTAACTTTTGGTTTGCTGACACCCCAAGTGTCCCCAGCAGGACTGGGATTTGTTCATTCTTGGACAGGGCACCAAAAGGAAATCCCAGGGAGGTAAATTAGACAAGGAAGTTGGTGGGAAATAATCCTTAGAAGAAGCTCATGGAACTGTTTCCATATAACAGGTAGTCCTCAATTTACAACCATTCATTTAGTGACCGGTTGAAGTGACAACAGCAGTGACAAAAGTGACTTATGATCATTTTTCACACTTAGAGTATGACTATTGCAGCATCCCCCGTGGTCACGTGATCAAAATTCGGCCGCTCGGCAACCGCTTCATATTTATGACGGTTGCAGTTTCCCGGGATCATGTGATCCTCTTTTGTCATCTTTCTGGCAATCAGGAAGCCAGATTCACTTAACAACCATCTTGCTAACTTAACAGCTGCAGTGATTCACTTAACAACTAGGGCAAGAAAAGTCGTGAAACGGGGGGCAGACGTTTAACACTTGTCTTGCTTAGCCACAACTGTGGACGTAAGTCGAGGACTCCCTGTCTCTACAACTCGAACACGAAATAAAAATGACCTTCTCTCAATTGTCCCCTTGCTTAGCACGAAGCAATGGAGGGTCTCCAACGACAGATAGAATGTGGGGTTTTTTTTCCTCTTTTTTTTCCGTATTCCAAAACAAAAGATAATGAGAGGAAATCTGTGGCCCTCCACATCCCTTGTGGGAAGAGGCACAAAATAAAAGCTATTCATTGCCGATTCCTGAGATTTGAAAGTGAGAACAATTCACAAAGCAAAAAAAAGAGGAGGTATCTGCAAAGGCAGGGAAGGGGGAAAAAAAAAGCCGTTTGCCAAATGGAGTTTACTCTTGCGAAGACCCAATAGAGAATAGTTTTGAACAGAAACTGATTAAAGAGAGAAGCAATCTGGAATTAAGGAGAAACTTCCTGACAGTGAGGGCAATTAACCAGTGGAACAGCTTGTCACCAGAAATCGTGGGCGCTCCATCACTGGAGGTTTTTAAGAAAAGGCTAGTGACAGTCACCTGTCTGAGATGGTGTAGGTTCTCCTGTTTGAGCAGGGCGCTGGACTAGAACAGGGCTTTTCAACCTTTTCACCGATTGTACCACTTTCAGGATATGGCAATATTCGAGTACCACCTAGCAAGGTGTCAAAAACTTGATGACCCAAAAAAAAACCCTGTTCAAAGTTGCAATTGCACTGAAATGACTTATGGCCATTTTCACACTTATGACCATTGCAGCATGCCCAGGGTCATGTGATTTATATTTGGATGCTTGGCAACTGATTCATATTTATGATGGTCACAGTGTCCCAGGGTCATGTGATCCCCTTTTGCAACCTTTTGACAAGTAAAGTCAATGGCAGGGCTGCTGGTGGCCAAGTGCTAAGGCAGGACTTCCCTCCCTCCCTCCTTCCCTGCCTCCCTCTTTCTCATGCCCACCTCCTTCTGAAGGAAGAATTTGAACCTCCCCCCATATTTTTTCTCTTCCATATATTCATCAAACAAGGAAAAGCCTCCAGAAACAGAAAAGACAAACTGCTGAGTGAACTAGCTTAAAAAGGCACATTCCCCTTTAAGAATTAGCTACTGGCTAGAAAGGAAAGTTAAGGAGCGCAGCCGGCACTTAAGGAAGAAAACAAAATGTAGTAAATATTGGCTGCCGGCTAAGGCAGCCTCCCCAAATGGCTCCATTCATAAGTAAAAGAATCTACAGGCAAAATCCATTCAGGAGAAAAATACTTCAAAATCCCTTGCAGCAAAACTTACAGCTAACAATAGCAGAGCAATAGAAGCTAACACAAGACATCAGCCATCAGCCAAATAGAAATTGCCAAACACTCCTTAAGAACACAAAGCCCACATTGCACAAATCCCAGAATTTCAAAGTCACAAAAGCACATAAGAATCCTTCCACTCTCCATCTCCTCCCTCTTTCTCATCGGGGAGGGTGAGCCAGAACTGAGCCTGGGCCCTTTGTCTCTCCCCAGCCACTGCAGCTCCAGAGGACTCTCTCACAGTAAGTCCTTGCCTGTGCTGGCTCTTTCCCTCCCCCACTACACTTGGCTAGGCAGGGCTGCGTACCACCTGCCACTTGTTAATGTACCACAAGTGGTACGCATACCACAGGTTGAAAAGCCCTGGACTAGAAGACCTCCAAGTTCCCTTCCAGCTCTATTCTATTCTATTCTATTCTATTCTATTCTATTCTATTCTATTCTATTCTATTCTATTCTATTCTATTCTATTCTATTCTATTCTATTCTATTCTATTCTATTCTATTCTCAATTAGCCCTCCCTCGGCAGCCTCCGGTTACATTTAGACCAGGGTTCTTCAAACTGGGCAATTTTAAGACTTGTGGACTTCAACTCCCAGAATTCCCCAGCCAGTAAATCCATAATTTACTATTAATAAAAATGTACTCATAATAATTCTTTAAAAGGTCTGAGCATCTTTTGGAAGGTTACTGAACACAAAAGTTGCCGGAAAGGATTGAATTTATTTTGAGAGAGGCAGTGATTTTACTTTTCTTTTAAAAGAAATAAAAATCTAGCACATTGCCCTAGCCAGGCGAAACTTGGATGGGATGGAAACTCATCAAGGAGAGAATGCATCTAGAACTAAGGAGAAATTTCCTGACAGAACAATTAATCAGAGGAACTGCTTGCCTCCAGAAGTTGTTGGTGCTCCATCAATGGAGGTTTTCAAGAAGAGACTTGACAGCCATTTATCTGAAATGGTATCAGGTCTCCTGCTTGAGCAGGGGGTTGGACTAGAAGACCTCCAAGGTCCTTTCCAACTCTGTTTATTCTGTTACAACAGAGGGACTGTTCAAAGTTACAACGGCACTGAAAAAGTGACTTAGGCCCATTTTTCACACCTATGACCATTGCAGCATCCCCGTGGTCAGGTGATCAAAATTCAGACGCTTGGCAACGCTTGGTTCATATTTATGACGTCCCGGGGTCATGTGTTCCCCTTTTACGACAAGCAAAATCAGCGGGGGGGAAGCTAACTTAACAACTGCAGTGATTCACTTAACAACCGGGGCAAGAAACATCACACAATGGGGCAAACTTCGCTTAACAACCGTCTCAGATATTTTGGGCTAAGTTGTGATCGTAAGTCAAGGACTACCTGTGTTCTGTTAAATGTGTCTTTTCCAGTTGTTGCCGTTTCCCTCTCTGGAAGCTTGAGGGCAGCAGGGTGGTCCCTCCCCACCACATGCCATGGGTTAGTTAGGAGATCCCCCCCCTCTCTTTCTCTGACGCATGCCTTGCTCTTGGTAGCAACAACCCAGGGATTGCAAGGCTGTTTTGCAAGGAATTCTGGGCTTCTGCTGGACAGAGATAAGCTCAAGAATTCAGCCGTCCGTTCCAAATATCCTGCCCGCTTCCGGCTGTTTCCTTGCTGCTGCTCCATGTCATTTGTCTGGTTTCCGCTACATCACGCTGCGGAGAGCTTCCTGTTTTCTGGACAGAGATTGGAGGGTGGCTGAGCAAAAGACCTCCCTGATGGAGGAAGGCCGAAGCCAGGAGAGCCTGAGATGGGATGGAAGGCCAGGGGGGAAACCTGGATGTCTAGTTTAATGAAGAGAAGGACGAGGGGTGACATGATAGCAGTCTTCCAGTATCTCAGGGGCTGCCCCAAAGAAGAGGGAGTCAAGCTATTTTCCAAAGCGCCTGAAGGCAGGACAAGAAGCAACGGATGGAAACTCATCAAGGAGAGAAGCAACCTAGAACTAAGGAGAAACTTCCTGATAGTTAGAACAATTAACCAGTGGAACAACCTGCCTCCAGAAGCGGTGAATACTCCAACACTGGAAGTTTTTAAAGAAGAGACTGGACAGCCATTTGTCTGAAATGGTATAGAATCTCCTGCCTGAACAAGGGGTTGGACTAGATAGAAGATCTCCTAGATCCCTTCCAACTCTTGTTATTCTGTTATATCCTGGGGCGGCTGTGAGGATGGGCCCAAGGATGGGAAGCTGTATTTTTTGTCAGGGAAAGGCAGCAAGCTTTGTTTTTGAGATGATGACACAGCCCAAGGTGGCCCTTGTCTTTAGGGCTGGATGTTCTCCAAGCATCCTGGCAAGGAGAAGAGGGGGGTAGACTTCTTCTCCAAAGCACCAGAGGGCAGGCCGAGAAGCAATGGGTGGAAGCTCAATAAAGAGAGATCTAGCCTAGAAGTAAGGAGAAATTCCCTGACAGTGAGAACAATTAATCATTGGAACAGCTTGCCGCCGGCAATTGGGTGTGCTCCATCGCTGGAAGTTTTCAAAAATAAACTAGGCAATCATGTGACCAGGATGGTGTAAGGTTTCCTGCCCCGAGCAGGGGGTTAGACTAGAGGACCTCCGAGGTCCCTTGTAGCCCAACCGCTCTATGTTCTATGAATGATGCAACTGGGCTTGAGGAGGATTCTGGGGGAGGAAGGGCCCTGGAGCACGGTCCATGTTTCCACCCTGATCTGACCATAGAAGGCCTGGATTTCCCCCATCCTCTTGGAAAAATAAAAGGAAACGAAGGGGGGGGGGGAATTGCAGCAAAGTGCAGTTGCTTCCTCTGAGCCTCTTTGTGGGGTCAGCTGGCTGGTTGCGTCATCCCCCGAGTAGGTCCATATCGAATGAGCACGGCCCACTAAACTGCACGGAGTCCCGTTTGGCCTTCTGCAACTTGGTGTCCTTCAACACAGATGCAGTTCACTCCCAAGTTCCCAACCTGTTTTCTGGGTTCTCAGGATGGGGTGCATGGAGCGGGCAGCCGGTTGGAAAAGGCTGGGCTGTTTCTTCCCAACTGCGGGCATCCCCTTCTGTTGCCAACCCCTACAGACCCCTACCTACCCCTACCCCTACCCCTACCTGGACTAGAAGACCTCCAAGGTCCCTTCCAGCTCTCTTCTCTTCTCTTCTCTTCTCTTCTCTTCTCTTCTCTTCTCTTCTCTTCTCTTCTCTTCTCTTCTCTTCTCTTCTCTTCCCTTCCCTTCCCTTCCCTTCCCTTCCCTTCCCTCCCCTCCCCTCCCCTCCCCTCCCCTCCCCTCCCATTCTATTCTATTCTATTCTATTCTATTCTATTCTATTCTATTCTATTCTATTCTATTCTATTCTATTCTATTCTATTCTATTCTATTCTATTCCTATTCCTATTCCTATTCCATTCCATTCCATTCTATATTTCTATTCTATTCTATTCTATTCTATTCTATTCTATTCTATTCTATTCTATTCCATCCCATCCCATCCCATCCCATCCCATCCCATTCTATTCTATTCTATTCTATTCTATTCTATTCTATTCTATTCTATTCTATTCTATTCTATTCTATTCTATTCTATTCTATTCTATTCCTATTTCATTTCATTCCATTCCATTCTATATTTCTATTCTATTCTATTCTATTCTATTCTATTCTATTCTATTCTATTCTATTCTATTCTATTCTATTCTATTCTATTCTATTCTATTCTATTCTATTCTATTCTATTCTATTCTATTCTATTCTATTCTATTCTATTCTTTCCTTGTTGGCTTTCTAGCTCTTTGACTTATAACAGAATAACAGAGTTGGAAGGGACCTTGGAGAGCTTCTAGTGTAACCTCTGCTCAGGCAGGAGATCCTATAGTACCATTCCGGACAAGCGGCTGTCCAGTCTCTTCTTGAAAACCTCCAGTGTTGGAGCACCCAAAACTTCTGGAGGCAAGCTGTTCCACTGATTACATCCTTGATTTACAACAATTCATTTAGTGACCGTACAAAGTTACAATGGCACTGGAAAAAAATAAGACCTTTTTTCACACTTACGACCACTGCAACATCCCCAGGGTCACATGATCAAAATTCAGACGCTTGGCAACTGGCTCATATTTATGACCGTTGCTGTGTCCCGGGGTCACGTGATCCCCTTTTGCGACCTTCCGACAAGCAAAGTCGATGGGGAAGCCAGATTCACTTAACAGCCAGGTTACTAACTTAACGACTGCAGTGATCCACTTAACAACGGTGGCAAGAAAGGTCGTAAAATGGGGCAAAACTCACTTAACAAATGTCTCACCTAGCAGCATAAATTTTTGGGCTAAATTGTGGCCGTACGTCGAGGACCACCTGTAGTTGATATTGTTGGGAAGTTCCTCCTTAGTTCCAGGTTGCTTCTCTCCTTGATTCGTTTCCATCCGTTGCTTCTCGTCCTGCCTTTTAGATGCTTTGGAGACAACAGGGGCCTTCCACCATCCTAGCCAAAAGGTAATAATAATAATAATAATAATAATAATAATAATAATAATAATAATAATAATAATAATAATAAAAAAAAATAAAAAAGTTGGAAGGGACCTTGGAGGTCCTCTAGTCCAACCCCCTGCTCAGGCAGGAAACCCTATACCAGGGGTAGGCAACCTTGGCTCTTTTATGACTCGTGGACTTCAACTCCCAGAATTCCTGAGCCAGCCACGCTGAGGGAAAAGGGAGAGGTTTCCATGCTGAGCCATGCTGCCTCAGGAATTCTGGGAGTTGAAGTCCACGAGTCATAAAAGAGCCAAGGCTGCCTACCCCTGCCCTATACCATTTCAGACAAATGGCTGTCCAGTCAAAAGGTTGCCCAGTCTATTTTTGAAAACCTTTTGAAAGCAAAGCCCATGGGGGAAGCTGGATTCGTTTTACAACCGCACGATTCATTGAACAACTGCAGTTGAGCCTCTTCGCATACATGGCAAAATAGATCGTAAAAATTGCGTGCAACTCGCTTCGCAACCACCTTGCTTAGCAGTGGAAATTCTCGTCCCGATTGCGGTGCTTGCAAGTCAAGGACGACCGGTGGATACCTCATATTAGCACTTTTTGTAAAAATAAATAAGAAAATGGATTTTGCTGCCCATTCACCCTGAACGCAGCCCGCGGGGTTACTTCCCAGTTTACGTGTCACGTGACCCTTGCATGTGGTTTAATTCAGAACTACACGGACATGCAAATCCTGGAGCGTGTCATGAAAAAACACAAACCCCTGTTGATTTTTCCATTTGTTACTTTCATTTTTCTCGGCCCCTTTATTTATAAATATATATAAAAAAGGCCCTTCGCAGTTCAGGGACTGTCTAGCCAGCGTTGTACAGTTGTTGGAAAAGATGTGATCACACACCATCCCTGGTTTGTGTCTGGGGTAGCGACAGACACCACAAATCTGTTCTCTGCCTATGTTAGTCATCTCAGAAAAAAAAAAAAAAAAACAACAACCCCAAAACAACTGATTTCTATAGTTGTTAATGCAGTTGTGTCCTGTTTCCTGTCTGGCCTGCATTTGTTTCTGTACACACAGAGAGAGAGAGAGAGAGAGAGAGAGAGAGAGAAATCCCTAAAATAAAATTACAGTCTTGGGCACTCTCTTGCTTAAATCTCAAATAATACAAGTATGTAGACATGTCATTGAATTAAACTGTTAGCTTGTCTAATCCGAGATTTTTAACTGCATTCCAGCATCTGAAGTGATCAGTTTACTTAGTGGTGTTCCTGACCATTTCTAATTGGAGAAGCTCAGAACTGACCCCAGGGGCACGGGGGGGAGGGGCGAGGGAAGGGTTTTTTTGGGGGGGGGCTTTGGGATTTGTTAGATCTTCCATTGAGTCACTGGCTTTTCTCCAGCATACATTTTGCATCCTGTTGTGATGTGGACAACGTGCAGTTTTCCTTCAGCCTATTCTTTTCTTCCATCATTATGTTCCAGACTGTCTTTGGCGCGAATGCCGCTGCACCAGTTTAGGGAGAGAGAAAGAAAGAAAGAAAGAAAGAAAGAAAGAAAGAAAGAAAGAAAGAAAGAAAGAAAGAAAGAAAGAAAGAAAGAAAGAGGGAGGGAGGGAGGAAGGAAGGAAGGAAGAAAGGAAGGAAGGAAGGAAGGAAGGAAGGAAGGAAGGAAGGAAGGAAGGAAGGAAGGAAGGAAGGAAGGAAAACCCTACATTTGCATGTCAGGATAGCTCGATTCTTCAGAAATTGCTAGTAGGATATGTGATTCAAACAACAGAGCCTATGGAATAACAGAGAGAACTCAATGATGATGTAAAACATGTTTGTTCACAAATATTAGATCACAGTTCCACATTGCACGGTATTACCAATCATGAAAGTCCATTTTAATTCTCTGAAATTATTTTAAGATCCCTCCCTCCCTCCCTCCCTCCCTCCCTCCCTTCCTTCCTTCCTTCCTTCCTTCCTTCCTTCCTTCCTTCCTTCCTTCCTTCCTTCCTTCCTTCCTTCCTTCCTTCCTTCCTCCCAGCCCGCTCTCCTTTTAGAGTGATCCGCCTCAGGGCCTGTCATTTTAGCAATCAACCTCTCTAAGGTTCTACATTTAGGCAAGAAAAACCAAATGCACAGGTACAGTAGGTGGTACCTTGCTCAATAATAGTCACAGTGAGAAGGATCTCGGAGTCCTACCTAGTGGACAATCATTTAAACAGGAGCCAGGCGTGTGCTGCAGCTGCCAAAAAAGCCAACACAGTGCTAGGCTGCATTAACAGAGGGATAGAATCAAGATCAGGTGAAGTGTTAATACCACTTTACAATGCCTTGGTAAGGCCACACCTGGAATACTGCATCCAGTTTTGGTCACCATGATGTAAAAAAGACGTTGAGACTCTAGAAAGAGTACAGAGAAGAGCAACAAAGATGATTAGGGGACTGGAGGCCAAAACATATAAGGAACGGTTGCTGGAATTGGGTATGTCTAGTTTAAGGAAGAGAAGGACGAGGGGGGACATGATAGCAGTCTTCCAGTATCTCAGGGGCTGCCACAAAGAAGAGGGAGTCAAGCTATTCTCCAAAGCGCCTGAAGGCAGGACAAGAAGCAATGGATGGAAACTAATTAAGGAGAGAAGCAACCTGGAACTAAGGAGAAATTTCCTGACAGTGAGAAAGATTAACCAGTGCAACAACCTGCCTCCAGAAGCGGTGAATGCGCCAACACTGGAAGTTTTTAAGAAGAGACTGGACAGCCATTTCTCCGAAATGGTATAGGGTTTCCTGCTTGAGCAGGGGATTGGACTAGATGACCTCCAAGGTCCCTTCCAACTATTCTATTCTATTCTATTCTATTCTATTCTATTCTATTCTATTCTATTCTATTCTATTCCATTCCATTCCATTCCATTCCATTCCATTCCATTCCATTCCATTCCATTCCATTCCATTCTAAGCTTGCCCAAGGAGAAACCATGGTTTGGGCAGTCCTGTTGAGGAGGCAGACGTTTGGACAGAAACAGTGGCCATGGAGGGGGGGCTGTCCTTTAGACACCCCCCCCCCCGAGATTCCATGATGGATGTGAGCAAGCATTCCCAGTCATTCTCATTATTTTCAACCAGACCGGAGGTATTCAAAGCATGGAAGGAAGCGTGAGCAGCAACTGAAACAACAATCAAAAGAAAACAAAGACTTTTTTTAAAAAATTAAACAAAAATTATCCGTTCATAAATCAGATGAACTGCAGGTAATCCCTGGAGCTAGCCAAAGTCTCGGAAAAGATGAGGGCTTTGAAAAAACAGTCAAGAAACAGCTGGGAGACAGGAGGGTGGGCTCACTAACAGCATAACAAATCTACTAGGCACTCAGGGGAAGCATCCTCGAAAGAGGGGGGAAGGTCAAAAAAGTCAAAATGGCGGACAGAACCACACAATGGAAGCCCCGCAGGATTGGCACAGCTTCAATTGCACAGTTGCCAGCCGCCGTCTGGCTTTGTCCGAATCCCTTCCTCTGTGCACTTGTTCAACACACTTTGTTCATGTCACAGCAAGGTTTTAATAATAATAATAATAATAAAGTTGGAAGGGACCTTCGAGGTCATCTAGTCCAACCCCCTGCTCAGGCAGGAAACCCTATACCATTTCAGACAAATGGCTGTCCAGTCTCTTCTTGAAAACCTCCAGTGTTGGAGCATTCACCGCTTCTGGAGGCAGGTTGTTCCACTGGCTAATTGTTCTAACTGTCAGGAAGTTTCTCCTCAGTTCCAGGTTGCTTCTCTCCTTGATTAGTTTCCATCCGTTGCTTCTTGTCCTGCCTTCAGGTGCTTTGGAGAATAGCTTGACTCCCTCTTCTTTGGGGCAGCCCCTGAGATATTGGAAGACTGCTATCCTGTCACCCCTCGTCCTTCTCTTCCTTAAACTAGACATACCCAATTCCAGCAACCGTTCTTTATTATCTTTTAGCCTCCAGTCCCCTAATCATCTTTGTTGCTCTTCTCTGCACTCTTTCCAGAGTCTCAACACCTTTTTTACATTGTGGTGACCAAAACTGGATGCAGTATTCCAAGTGTGGCCTTACCAAGGCATTGTAAAGTGGAATTAACACTTCTCGTGATCTTGATTCTATCCCTCTGTTAACACAGCCAAGCACTGTGTTGGCTTTTTTGGCAGCTGCAGCACACGGCTGGCTCATATTTAAGTGATTGTCCACTAGGACTCCGAGATCCCTTTTTAACAAGCCTGGTTAAGCGTGAGAACAGAGCTACAGGCTTCTGCCAAGGATCACGGGATGTCGGGAGCATCCTGAAATTACGGCCGAAAGGGGCGACAGGTTGCCATTTTTGTAAATAAACGTATGATTTAAATTTGTAGTCTTCACCTCTGCCTCGTGCTCCAGGATTTTGTGTTATGCGTGACGTCACTTGGCTTTTGACCATGAAGCTGCGATACAGGCAGTCCTCGACTTACGACCACAATTCAGCCCAAAATTTCTGGTGCTGAGCGAGACATTTGTGAAGTGAGTTCTGCCCCATTTTACGACCTTCCTTGCCACAGTTGTTAAGCGAGTCGCAACTGTTAAGTTAGTCACACATGGTTGTTAAGTGAATCCGGCTTCCCCATCGGCTTTGCTTGTCGGAAGGTCACAAAAAGGGATCGCAGCACCGCCGGGGACACTGCGACCGTCATAAACTTGAGTCAGTTGCCAAGCGTCTGCATTTTGATCACGTGGCCACAGGGAATGCTTCAGCGGCCGTAAGTGTGAAAAATGGTCATAAGTCACTTTTTTCAGTGCCGTGGTAACCTCGAACGGTCACTAAATAAACTCTTGTAAATCGAAAATCCTATCTGTGTGTTCTTCTTTCTTTACAGCAGAGGTCTCCAAATTGAGCAACTTTTAAGACTTGTGAATTTCAACCCCCCCCCCCCATGCTGGCTGGGGAATTCTGGGAATTGAAGTCCGTAAGTGATAGCAGTCTTCCAATATTTGAGGGGCTGCCCCAAAGAAGAGGGGGGTCAAACTATTTTCCAAAGCGCCTGAAGGCAGGACAAGAAGCAACGGATGGAAACGAATCAAGGAGAGAAGCAACCTGGAACTAAGGAGAAACTTCCTGACAGTTAGAACAATTAATCAGTGGAACAACCTGCCTCCAGAAGTTGTGGGTGGTATCTCCATCACTGGAAGTTTTAAAGAAGAGATTTGTCTGAAATGGTATAGCGTTTCCTGCCTGAGAAGGGGGTTGGACTAGAAGACCTTCCAACTCTGTTATTCTATTCCGTTCCGTTCCGTTCTGTTCTGTTCTGTTCTGCTCTGCCCTGTTCTACTCTACTCTACTCTACTCTACTCTACTCTACTCTACTCTACTCTACTCTACTCTACTCTACTCTACTCTGTTCTATTCTATTCTCTGTTCTAGTCTAGTCTAGTCTAGTCTAGTCTAGTCTAGTCTAGTCTAGTCTAGTCTAGTCTAGTCTAGTCTAGTCTAGTCTAGTCTAGTCTTAAAGTTGCCAGGTTTGGAGACCTCTGCTTTATGGTGATCCTTGCTTAACAACCAACCATTGAGCGGCCTTTCAAACTTGCAACGGCGCTGAACAAGTGATCCTAATGATCGGTCCTCAAAGATCTGGCCGTTGCAGCATCCTGTGGTCATGTAGCCATCATGTGCAATCTTTTTGTCAGTTTCCTATGAGCAAAGCCAATGAGGAGGCCGTCAAGAAGTCTCAAGTGGAAACCATAGAAAGTCCTGACTTAATGACACAAGGTGAGTCACTTAAGGATGGTACCAGGAAGTTCCAGCCCTGCCATGGCTAACTGACGTGGTCATGCGACATTGAGCTTTATGACCACATCGCTTAACGACCACGTGGCTTAATTCCAGTCCCAACTGCCATCGTTAAGTGAGGACTGCCTTTGGCTGGTTTTCGGTGGCTCCCTCGTTATAAGGGAAGCTGAGGTAGTACGCGAGGTTTAAAAACTCACAATCGCAATAACAAGGATGCCTTCAAAAGATAAAAGAAGAGCAGGTAGGAAGATAGAACATTTGACCGTCTTCCACCTCTATTAGCAAGAGTATCTCCTGAGTAGGGACCAGAAATTAAAATGTAAGCTCAAGCTGACTTCTAGTTCTTTGTAGGAAGAACCAGAACTAGAATTCTTTCTTTTCTTTTCTTTTCTTTTCTTTTCTTTTCTTTTCTTTTCTTTTCTTTTCTTTTCTTTTCTTTTCTTCTTTTCTTTTCTCTTTTTTCTTTTTTCTCTTTTCTTTTTTCCTCCCTCCCTCCCTTCCTCCCTCCCTTCCTTCCTTCCTTCTGAAGAACTGAAGAAGCTTCTTGGAGGAGAAGTGAAACGTGTTCGAAGAAAAACAAAGTCCAGTCGCCTTTTTGAAAAGCCCCTTTGGGGCTGGACACCGTATATAAACGCTGCATCTTTAAGACATTTCATCCAGTGCCTGGGAATGCTCTTGCTGAATTACAGCTTCTAATCAAATACATGTAACCATGTCACTTAAAGGGCCCAGGAGAAGAAATAATACCAAAAAAAAAAAAAATACAATTGGAAGAGCACGAGATTAAAACCAGCTGCTTTGCTAGACCCCTCTGCATTTAATTGGTTCTGAATGTTCTGCAACAGGAAGGGGGTGCAGAAGCGAACGCAGCCAAAACACTATATTTCTGTCCATCTTTTTGGATCCCACTAAGTCTGCTTTATATTTTTGGGGAGAAGGGGGGGGGAAACCCAGCAGGAGCAGCTCAGCAAGAAGGAAAATGGACCACGGGAGGTGGTGTTAGGGGCCCCCATCTGGAGTGGTTACCCTCCCTCTCTGCCTTCCATGCCAGCTTCATGAGGACAGCAGATAGCTCAAGTTCCCTTTGCAAGTTAAAGAAATAAATAGGGTGGGGGGCAGAAGGGAGAAACTGGGGAATTTTTTTTTCCCCTGATCCACTTTCTGTCCTTGCTTCAAATGCCGTACAGGTAGGTCTAGACTGAGGACCAAAACTGTACCCAAAATTTCCTCAGTCAATTCCTCAATCAGAATAGAGCTGGAAGGGACCTTGGAGGTCTTCTATTCCAACCCACTGCTGAACCAGGAGACCCTATACCATCTCAGACAAGTGACTGTCTAGTCTCTTCTTAAAAGCCTTGAGTGATGAAGCACCCACAATGTCTGAAGGCAAGCTGTTCCACTGGTTAATTGTCCTCACTGTTAGGAAATTTCTCTTTAGTTCTAGGTTGCTTCTCTCCTTGATTAGTTTCCATCCATTCCTTGTTTTGCTTTCAGGTACTTTGGAGAATAAGTTGACCCCCCCTCTTCTCTGTGGCAGCCCCTCAAATACTGGAATACTGCTATCATGTCACCCCTGGTCCTTCTTTTCTCTAGACTGGCCAAACCCAATTCCTGCAACCGTTCTTCCTATGTTTTAGCCTTCAACCCTCTGATCATCTTAGTTGCTCTTCTTTGCACTTTTTCCAAAACCTCAACATCTTTTTTTGTAACGTGCTGACCAAAACTGGATGCAGTACTCCAGGTGTGGCCTTACTAATGATTTATAAAGCGGTACTAATATGTCATGTCATTTTGATTCTACGCCTCTGTTTATATAACCCAGGATTGTATTAGCTTTTTTGGCTGCTGCAGCACGCTGCTGGCTCACGTTTAAGTGATCGTCCTGTTGAAGGAAAAGTCTTCATCATGGTTCAGTCCAAGCCGGGAATAAACAACATGGCGACTGCTTTAGAAAGAAGGTTGCAGTTTATTGAAGAGGAGAGCCAGGCAGAAAGATGGTGCTGGAAGAAAAGAGAGAGAGCACATGTAGGGAGTGGGTTTTTATACCCTCTGGGGCTTTTGTTTAGAATTGTTTCCTGTTCCTGTTTGAGGCTTTGTATTTCCTGTGTCATGTATTCTGACCTGAGTCTGGATGTGCCCTTTGGCATCTGTGGTTTAATCCTATTATGTCCTGTCTTAGAGTTTGGGTGGGGTATGTAGATTTTAGGTGTCTTTGTCTTCCTAAGCTTCTAGCTGGGGGCCTCCAACCTTCCTGGATTATTTACATCTGCATTTCTACAGAGCTGGTTTCTGCTTGGGGGAGGGAGACTTGGGGCTATTAAGAAAAACTGGGCATGCTTTTCTGCCTCTTTAATATTTCCTTCTCTGGGGGGGGTGACTTCCCACAGTCCACTAGGACTCCAAGGTCCCTCTCACAGTGACATCCATTGCTAAGCGAGACAGCTGTTAAGGGAGTTTTGCCCCATTTTACGACCTTTCTTGCCGCAGCTGTTAAGGCAATCCCCATAGTCGTTAAGTGAGTAACAAGGTTGTTAAACGAATCCGGCTTCCCCGTTGATTTTGCTTGTCAGAAGGTCACAAAAGGGGATTACGGGACACACACACCCCGGGACACTACAACTGTCGAAACTATGATCAAGCTGACAAGCACTTGAATTTTGATCACGTGACCAGGGGGATGCTGGTCGTAAGTGTGAAAAATGGACCTAAATCCCTTTTTTTTAGTTGTAACTTCAAACAGTCACTAAACGAATGGGTGTAAATCAAGGACTTTCTGTAAATCTGAGATTCTACGATATTTCCCCTTTAGAAGGAGTAGTGGTAGCAGAGGAGCCCAAAGACAGATATTTACCCTAAATGTAGAACTTTAACTTTTCTCATGGTTGAGAAATATCACCAAGGGCAACGGTCAAAGGTTGGGGGAATACAGTTTTGTAGAACTGATCGTCTTTGACTTACAACCACTCATTTAGGGACGATTTGAAGTTACAATGACATCTTTAAAAAAATGACTTAAGATTGGTCCTTGCCTTTACGTTGCAACAGCATCCCCTTTATAAACAGGGAGCAAACCTCACACTCACTTAACTGATGAGGTTGCCTAGTTGGGTGATGAAACGTCTTCCAGCAAACAATCAAGCTTAGACAGCACCAGAAATCCTGTGCAGCGGGTTGGGCTGAGAGAGAATAATTGGCCCAAAGTCACCCAACTGGATTTGATGCCTAAGGCGGGACTAGAACTCACAGTCTCCTGGTGATTGGCCCAAAGTCACCTAGCTGGCTTTCATGCCTAAGGCGGGACTAGAACTCACAGTCTCCTGGTGATTGGCCCAAAGTCACCCAGCTGGCTTTCATGCCTAAGGCGGGACTAGAACTCACAGTCTCCTGGTGATTCCACCCAGCTTTCTTTCCATGCCTAGGCCAAAGTCACCCAGCTGTGCTTTCATGCCTAAGGGCGGGAACTAGAAATCACAGTCTCCTGTGATTGGCCCAAAGTCACCTAGCTGGCTTTCATGCTAAGCGGACTAGAACTCACAGTCTCCTGTGATTGCCCAAGTCACCTACGGCTTTCATGCCTAAGCGGGACTAGAACGCACAGTCTCCTGGTGATTGGCCCAAAGTACACCCAGCTGGCTTTCATGCCTAAGGCGGGACTAGTAACTCACAGTCTCCTGGTGATTGGCCCAAAGTCCCCCAGCTGGCTTTATGCCTAGGCGGGACTAGAACTCACGTCTCTTGGTGATTGGCCCAAATTCCCCTAGCTGGCTTCATGCTAGGCGGGACTAGAACCACAGTCTCCTGGTGATTGGCCCAAAGTCACCTAGCTGGCTTTCATCATTCCTAAGGCGGGACTAGAACTCACAGTCTCCTGGTGATTGGCCCAAAGTCACCCAGCTGGCTTTCATGCCTAAGGCGGGACTAGAACTCACAGTCTCCTGGTGATTGGCCCAAAGTCACCTAGCTGGCTTTCATGCCTAAGGCAGGACTAGAACTCACCGTCTCTTGGTGATTGGCCCAAAGTCACCCAACTGGATTTCATGCCTAAGGTGGGACTAGAACTCACAGTCTCCTGGTGATCGGCCCAAAGTCACCCAGCCAGCTTTCACGCCTAAACTAGGATGATGAAACATCTTTTAGCAAACAATCAAGCTTAGAGAGCACCATTGTCTTATGCAGTCCATGGCTTAGCTTCCATAAATCACCAGGTTGGTCTTCTCTATGTAGAAGCAGCCCACCTGCTCTGAAGGAAAATATATGAATTGTTCCCCATTTTTCGGAGGGTAGGGGCAGGGCCCCAGAAACATTGGTTTGGGGTAAAGCTAGTTTGGTCTAGTAGTTAAGGCATCTGACTAGAAACTAGGAGACAGTGAGTTCTAGTCCCGTTTTAGGCACGAAAGCCAGATGAGTGACTTTGGGTCAATCCCCAGGAGATGGTGAGTTCTAGTCCAATCTTAGGCATGAAAGCCAATTGGGCGACTTTAGGCCAATCCCCAGGAGATGGTGAGTTCTAGTCCCGCCTTAGGCGTGAAAGCCAATTGGGCGACTTTAGGCCAATCTCCAGGAGATGGTGAGTTCTAGTCCAATCTTAGGCATGAAAGCCAACTGTGTGACTTTAGGCCAATCCCCAGGAGATGGTGAGTTCTAGTCCTGCCTTAGGCATGAAAGCCAATTGGGTGACTTTAGGTCAATCCCCAGGAGATGGTGAGTTCTAGTCCCGCCTTAGGCATGAAAGCCAGTTGGGTGACTCAGTTGGCCCCCCGTCTCTCTCTCAGCCCAACCCACCTCACAAGGTTGTTGTTGTGAGGAAAATAGGTGTAGGAAGGAGTAATAGCTGTGTTCACCCCCTTGAATTACTTTAAAGTAATAAAGGCAGGATAACAAAAATCAAATAAATAAATAAAATAAATCATGGCTCTTTCTTTGTGTGACAGTGTCTCCCATCTGCACACCCTCCCACCCCCACCAATACTGACATCCATCCTGGTAACATTCCAGGAGCTTGTTAACCTCTGAACATCTCCAGAAAGCCCTAAGAAGTATAAGAACACCAAGATATTTGCGGTTTGGAACTTGCCAGTTGTTTATTTGTCCTATTTTTATAATGATCGTTTTGTTGCATTCTTACTTTTTTTTTTTTTCTGTTTTAGGATGCTAACTGCCGGGCCTCTTGGTCTATATGTCCACCTTGTACAAAATTGTAATAAATAACAACACACAAGTAAAACATTAGAATCGCTGCAAGCTACAGGCTGTGTCTCAAACCTTTGCATTACATTCTCATCCATCTTTGGGGCACGCAAACTTTCATTTGATGCGCTCTGGGCTTTGCGCATTTCCTCAGCCGTAAATTTCCACCAGAATCAGAGATAGCAGCGTAAGTTTTCTGCCAAAGAGGGTTTGCTTGCTTTCCTAATCTACTTGCAGAACTAATAATTTCGTAAAGGTGTAACAACCGTGTTTCTCAACCTGGGCCGTTTTCAGCTGGGTGGACTTCAACTCCCAGAATTCCCCAGCCAGCAATTGCAATTGCTGGCTGGGGAATTCTGGGAGTTGAAGTCCACCCAGCTGAAAGCGGCCCAGGTTGAGAAACACTGGTGTAAAAGAACAGAAATGAACCACTGATCCCTGGTGTGTACTTCACTTCACGCTCAAGTCGTTTTTCAAATCACGGGACAAACCACGTTGGTGCCTCAAGGATATCAGAATCACCTTCCTCGTTCAGACTAAGAAATCTGGGTTTTTTGTTTAAGTGGGTTACTGACAGCCTTTCAGTTTTATTAACATTTCACCTTGCCGTGACATTCTGCCACGTGTGAATCATGTAATCCTGACCTTGGTCCTTGCCTGTCTATGAGGCTAATCTCTTTTATCAACCTGCTGTCTGAACTGACCACAAATCACAGTTTTGCCACGACACTATAAAAAGTTTCCAGTTACTGGAAAAAAGACAGGAGCCGTCAACGGAGTTTTTTGCCGGGCCAACTTTCTGTCCGTTTGTGAACCGGACCGTCCACACCAACCTTCTGCTTCCTGGGTCAAGCTGCCAGGAAGAGATTATGTAAACTTTTCTGGCCGGCTGGGTTCACACAGACGTTGATGCAGAATCCTGGTTGGGTTCATCAAGGAGGTTAACAACCAGGGAGTTTACATTTCCACGACACGTTAAGCTTGGTTGCGGTTAAACTGAATTAAATTTCGTATACTAGTGCCTTAGCATGCATATATAAGCCCAGTTCGCCATTTGTGATATTCAACGACCCAGAAAATGTGTTATTCAGTAAATAAAATGTGTTGTGTGAAAAACAAATTCATACAAATAGGTTATCAAGCCGAGGAGATCCATTTGCGCAACATTTAAGGACCTGTTTGTTTGTTTGTGTTTTATTTAGATTTTTTATCCTGTATTATTACTTTTTATAAGAAATGCAGGTGGCGAACACAATTTGTTACTAGTCTTTTCCTATTTCCTCAAACACAATCCTGTGAGTCGGTATGGGCTGAGAGTAGAATGATTGGTCCAAAAAGTCACCCAACTGGCTTTCATGCCTAAGGCGGGACGAGAACTCATCATCTCCAGTGATTGGCCCAAAGATCCAGTGGCTTTTATGCTAAGGCAGGACTAGAACTCACAGTCTCCTGGTCATTGGCCCCAAGTCTCCAAATAATAAATATATATTATTGATTAGATGCATTCTGCGTTTGTTCTTTTAATTTTGCTGTCATTGACTGATAATATTATTGATTGATAAATGTAGCTTACCGCATGGCCTAGTTTGTCATTCCCTGTGTTTCTAACACCCCATTAGGGCAATGCGGAAGACCGTTGTTATTGTTAGGAGTGACAATATTAGTGACATATTTTTGAGGCTGATGTTGTACAGATATTCCTTAGGCAACCTTCTTTAGGGTCCAAAATTACAATGGCACTCAAAAAAGTGACTAAGCTGGTCCTCATCGTACTTATGACAATCCACAGCATCCTCACGACTGTAAACTCGATCTCAACTGTGGTCATAAGTTGAGGCTCCTATACCCCTCCCCCACCACCACCACCATCTTCCGTTCTTATTCCAGTCCCTGAAATTAAACCAGGCAGCAAGAAGAGATGACGGAAAAAAGCACAATCATAGTTATTTGGAAAGGCTTAACCCATAGTAGTAGTAGTAGTTAGTAGTAGTAGTAGTAGTAGTAGTATTAGTAGTAGTAGTATAGTAGTAGTATAGTAATAATAAATAATAATAATAATAGATAATAATAATAATATATAATAATAATAATAATATAATAAAGTTGGAAGGGACCTTGGAGGTCATCTAGTCCACCCCCCTGCTCAGGCAGGAAACCCTATACCATTTTCAGACAAATCTGAATCGAAAGGATTGGGAAAGCTTCTCTGAAGGATCTGGAAACCAATGCAAAAAAAAAAAAAAAAATCTTTGAAGGGAGGGGCAGTTCATAAATGTGAATGTAATAAATTTAAAATAAAGAGGAGGAGTAGGCTAAAATAAAATTGGGAAGAGGGATTGGTGTACAACCCCTGTTTGCTCCTCTCTTATCCTCTGAAATCATTGGTTTTTCCAAGTTGGCCACTTTAAGATGGGTGACTTCAAGTCCCGAATTCCCCTCCAACTTTGTTGGGCTGGGGAATTCTGGGAGTTGAAGTCCACCCATGTTAAAGTGGCAACTTGGAAAACAATGTTCTAAGGAGGAAAATCTACATCTGGAACAACCAGGACGAAGGTTCCTTCTTGACCTAGTGGTCCACAGCTGCTTGTGAAGCTAAACAAGGTGAAGACAAGAGCAACATTGTTCTGCATTGGGACAACACTCTTGAAACAATTAATACTCACGATGCCCCAGTTGAGTGACAATTCCACAACTGGGCACATGTACCCTAATTTTTCTTGGTTCTTCCAGCCTGCTCGTCTGTCCTGCACAATTTTTGGCTTAAATATTCGCATTCCTATTGCTGGCTTCCCCGCGCCCGCCCTTGCAAGTCTCGCAAGCTGTGTGTTGTTGTGTAACGTGGACAAACCATTTGCAAGAGTCAGGCACGGTCCGCCAGACATGTCCCGACACATGCTTTGCAACACACCAGGCCTTCGGCGAGCTGCTATGTCCAAGAGAGTCGTTCTTGACACTCTGGGGGCTTCTGGGGCAAGGGGCATTTGATGCACAGTTTCCGCTACGGCGCGACCTCTCCCTACTTAACTTCAATAATAAAAGGGTATATTTATGAAGCGCGCAGGGCGCACGCACGCACAAAAACGCACACACGTGCACACTGGATGGAAATGTTCATGGTTCCATATGGGAACACACACTGGCCAGTGGAGCAGCCAAAGAGAAAAGAGGTGGTTGGCTTTGTGTGTCTGCGTGGTGTTTGTGTTGTTTCAAAGCCACATTCTCAAACGGGATGCTGACCTCTTCCCAGAAGGCCTCCATTATAGCTTGGACCAGTTTTTTCTTGATGGATTTCAACCCAGCAAAATGCAGATTTTTTTTGCCAGCGTTTTACCCCCCAACCCACCGAAGAGTCTTGTTTTGACCTTGGATCACCACATCTTCCCCAGAACCCGCGTCGAGGCAGGAAATGTTGTCCGGGGGAGACCTGCAGTATAGGAGGAGAACCCGCTCAGCAGGGAAGTTCCGAACGGGATGGTTGAAAAATTCTGGGTGTTCAAGTCCCCCCTTCTTAAAACTTGCCTACTTTAAAAAACGGATCTAAATAAGAAACAAGACATTTGAGCAACCAGGACTTCCTCGTTGACCTAGTGGTCCTGTTGCTTGTGGGCTAGCAAGGTGAAGGCAGTATAAATTGTGGGGTCCTCCGTGCTCTCTGAGCTGGGTGGTTTCTTGCAGACTTTTCATTACCAAACTAGTAAACGTCTTCAGTGCATTGATGATGTTCCTGGTTGGGTCCTGAGACGTCTGCAAGAAAACAGAGTTGGAAGGACCCTTGGAGTTCTTCTGTCCAACCCCCTGCTCAAGCAGGAACCCATACCATTTTCAGAACAAATGTTGTCTATCTCTTCTTGAAACCTCCAGTGTTGGAGCACCCACAACTTCTGGAGGCGTGTTCCACTGATTAATAGTTCTCACTGTCAGGAAATTTCTCCTCAGTTCTAGGTTGCTCCTCCTTGATTAGTTTCCAATCCGTTGCTTCTTTCCTGCCTTCAGGCGCTTTGGAGAATAACTTGACTCCCTCTTCTTTGGGCACCTCTCGAATATTGGAAGATTTGCTATCACATAACCCTAATTCTTCTCTCGTTAGAGTAGACATGGCGTCAGTTCCCACAAGTGTTCTTGTATGGTTTAATCCTCTTAGACTCCTATCACCTCATGTTGCTCTTCTCTGCACTCTTTCTAGAGTCTCACATCTTTTTTGTATCGTGGGGACCAAAAACCTGGATGCAGTATTCCAAGGGTGGCCTCAATTGATTGATAGATTGAAAACGAGAATCCTGAAATGTTTCAGGAAGGGTGAAGATTATCAGTCCACCCACGTGTTCCGGTTCAAAAAGCGGCTAATCTTTCATCTGCACAATTTAGAAATCCCAAATCTCAAACATCTCTTCTATAGGAAAAGAAGCAACTTGTCCCATCCAATGCTGCACCCCCAACTCTACTCAGCTTTTCACAGATTAGAATAAAGAGAGCTGGAAGGGACCTTTGGAGGGCTTCTAGTCCTCCTCCTGCTCAAGTGAGAACCTATACCACTCAGACAGATGGCTGTCTAGTCTTTTCTTAAAACCTCCAGTGATGAATCACCCAAATGTCTTAAGGCAAGCTATTCCACTGGTAATTGTCCTCACTGTTAGGAAGTTTCTCCTTATTCAGGTTGCTTCTCTCTTTGATTAGTTTCCAACCTTGTTTTCTTGTCCTGGCCTCTGGTGCTTTGGAGAATAACTTGACCCCTCTTCTTTTGTCACAGCCCCACAAATACTGGGAATACTGCTATCATGTCACCCCTGTTTCTTCTTTTCTTTAGATTACCAAACCCAAGTCCTGCAGCCCTTACTCATATGTTTTAGTCTCCAGGCCTTGATAATCTTAGTGCTCTTCTCTGAATGTTTTTCCAAAGTCTCAAACATCTTTTTTTTTAGTATGGTGACCAAAATTGGTTGCAGTATTCCAGTGTGATCTTACTAAAGTTTTATAAAGCGTACTAATACTTGCGTGATCTTGATTCTATGCCTCTGTTTATACAACCCCAGGATTGTATTAGCTTTTGTGCTGCTGCTGCACACCGGCTGGCTCATCGTCAAGTGATCGTCCACAAGATCCCTCTCACAGTGGCTGTTTTTGAGCCAGGTCTTAATGGACCTCCATCTGGGGTTTGGACCCACAACAGTCTTCCACCCCCTCGGCTTCCCCAGAAACATGGGAATTGTGGTCCAACGTGAATGACATCAGTCAAGGAAAGCACCTAGCTGTTAGGTCAATGTTCTCGGAACCATGGTGGCTTGAAAATGTGTGAACTACACCTCCCAGAATTCCCATCCAGCAGAGATGGTCCAGACAAGGCTGAGAAACATGATTAGGTGATACCAATAATTGGTATGTTTGGGACTTTGGATAATTAATTTTCTTCATTTGGTTATTGGTGTAGTTCAGGGGTGGGGAACCTTGGCTCTTTTATGACCTTGTGGACTTCAACTCCAAATTCCTGAGCCAGCATGGCTCAGCTTAGAAACTGTCCCTTTCCCCTCAGCATGGCTGGCTCAGGAATCCTGGGAGTTGAAGTCCACAAGTCCATAAAAGAGCCAAGGCCCACCCTGGTGTAGTTGCAATGTGGTTTATGCTGGGCATATATTGTTTATTGCCGTAATGCGGTATATTCATATCCTTGAGTAAATCTGATACTGTATTATGGTGGCGCAGTGGTTAAGAATGCAGTATCGCACGGCTGACTCTGCCCACTGCAAGCATCGGCAGTTCGATTCTCACCGGCTCAAGGTTGATTCAGCCTTCTGTCCTTCGAGGTCGGTAAAATGAGGACCCAGATTTTGGGGGTGCAAGAGGTTGACTCTGTAAAAAAACCGCTTAGAGAGGGCTGTAAAACACTGCGAAGCGTATATAATTGTAAGGGCCATTGCTATTCTTTCAATGCGGTATCTTTTATTTTATTCTGGATATGCAGCGTGTTTACGTCTCTGAATATGATTTATTTGTTGGAAAGCAGTCTGCTTATATCCTGGTGCTTTTTCCCGAGACTGCAATTCTATTCACATTTGGCAATCCCCTAATATTATTACCTGCACAACATTCCTGTGAGGTAGGGCTGCTGGCTGAGGGATACAGAAATAAGTCTTCGACTTACAAGTTTCATTTAGTGATCATTTGAAGCTACAACAGCACTGGGAAAAAGTGACTTATAGTTTTTCCTCATCCCCATGGTCACGTGATCAAAGTTCAGATGCTTGGCAACTGTTTTGTACTTACGACGGTTTGCAGTGTCCGGAGTCACTTGATCTCCCTTTTGCGACCTCCTGACAAGCAAGTCGATGGGAGCCAGATTCACTTATTAACAGCCGTTTTACTAATTTAACAACTGCAGTGACTCACTAAAAAAACCGTGGCCAAGAAGTGTAAACGGGGCAAAACTCATTTGACAATGATCTCACTTAGCCACAGAATTTTGGGCTTAATTGTGATCGTAAGTCGAGGTACTGTGCCGGTACTTCGGAGGAGCTCAGCCTGACAGATCCTGCCTTTTCTGGATGCTTCCAATCTATAAAATGCCAGAGGAGGAGGAGAAGGAAAGTTTAGGATGGATACTTTAAGCCAGCCGTTGCTTGAATAATGAGATGGGCAGCACATTGAATGAATGAATGAATGAATGAATGAATGAATAATGAATGAATGAGCATTAAGCATTGGTGCATTTTGGGTTCAAATTTATTTTAATTCCACTACCATGTCTGGGCTGCAACATCGAGACGGCCACTAGAGGGCAGCCAAGAGTTCTCTTTGTGGATTTGGCGATTCAGCTAAAGTTCCGTTTTTAATTGCAGGATTCTGCATTGCTGCGATTGTTGAGCTGCTTAGGGATGGCTTTTGCCCGTGGCTCTGGGTTCTTTGGGAGGAAGAGCTGCGGAATCATAGTTTCCTATCTTTCCCTGCTATGCAGAGTTGAGTCAAGTCTTTCTTTTATTTTCTGTTCACTCCTGTTCAAATTCTTGAGACGGCCGGCAGAAGTGACTGCAAGTTTCTTGGCAAGGTTTTCCCCAAGGGGATTGCCCTTGCCGCCTTCCTATGGCCCAGGGGAAAGTGACTGGCTTTATTTATATAGTTTAATTATTATATTTTTCTCCTAGTCTCTGGTGATTAGCCCAAAGTCACCCAGAGCTGACTTTCCTGCCTAAGGTGGCACTAGACTCACAGTCTCCTGGCATTGGTTTGAACGTTACCCACCAGTTTTTATGCCTAAGCGGAGCTAGACTCACAATCTCTGGGCGACTGGCCCAAAATCACCGATGACTTTCCTGCTAAAGTGTCATCTAGAACTTCCACAGTCTCCTGGCGATTGGTTTTGAACGTATACCCAGCCATTTTTTTTTTATCCTAAGAGGAACTCCACAGCTAGAACTCGCCATCTCTGGCGTGGCCCAAAGTCACCCAGCCTGCTTCTTTCATTCTTAAGGCAGATCTAGACAGAACTAGAACTCCCACTCTCCCAGTTTCTAGCCTGATCCCTTCACCAAACCGGCTTTTAATAGAGCCATTTCTCCTCCAAAGAAATGTGAAAAAGTTTTCTTCTGGACTCTCCGGCCGGAAAGCAAAGAGGGTATTGCCTCTGCTCCCCTTCATTCCACTGACTGCCCCTTTCTCTTCTCCCACGCCCCACACCCCCTTATTGCAATTTGCATGTTTAAAACCCTGCACCTCAATTGGCAAATTATATGGAGCCACATAATCAGGAGCAGATGGTGGGGTTCTTTGGCTCTGGCTGAGATGGCACCCCCAGGTCCTTCTCCCCTTGAATGGACGATGGGATCCCTCGATGGGCCTGACAACAGCCCTGGCGGAAGGGGCTGCTGGCAACCTCCCTCCCGAGAGATCCTATTAAAATAATTGAATCTCCTCATTAAATGCAGCCCACATTGTTGTGCGCGTGAGGCGTGCTTTTATTTCCAGCCCCAGCTAAATAGCTGGGATGTCCTTCATCAATTGGGGAAGTGTAGATTCATGGAAAACTGGCCTTGCCAGATGCCGGAGTAATGACCTCTAATGACATGAGTAAGGGAGGAAACTAGGGTCCTCTCCTTGCCGGTGGAAGCCTAATGATAAGCCTCTCTTTTTTCCAGAATTTCCAAGCAGGAGGGGGAAAATATATAATAAATATGAAACCAGCTCCAGAGCTTCCAAAATAAGGCTTAACGCTGCAAGACTGCAAGACCAACTCTCCAGAGCTTCAGACTAATGCAGTCTCGACTTAACGACCGCAATTTTCGTTGCCAAGAAAGACAGTTATTAATGGTTTCCTCGACTTTTCGAACTTCTTGCCACAGCTGTTAAGTGAGACACTGCATGCTGTTAAGTAGTAACACTCTTGTTAAGTGAATTTTCTTCCCCATTGGTAAACTTTCTGTGTTGTTCTTGTATTGGAGCCAAAATTTTATGGTTGCTAAGCGAGACCATGTGTTGAGTGAGTTTTGCTCCAGTTGACGGCTTTTCTTGCCGCCGTTTTAAGCTAATCACTGCAGCTGTTAAGTTACCACACGATTGTTAAGTGAATCCGGCTTCCCCCCGTTGAGTGGCTTGTCAGAAGGTCCGCAAAAGGGGATCACGTGACACACACCACCCAAGACACTGCGGCCCGTCATAATACAAGCCACTTGGCAACCATCTGGATTTTGATCTGTGACCCCTGGGGATGCCTGAACGGTCGTAAGAGTGAAAAAAGGTCATAAGTCACTTTTTTCCCCGTGCTGTTACAACTTTGAAGGGTCTCGAAATAAAAAGTTGTAAGTTAAGTTCTAGGACGGGGGTCTTCAGACTTGGCCCTTTGTGGTGACTTGTGGACTTCAACCCAGATTCCTCAGGCCAGCTTAATGGGTTTTTCCTGCCTGAGCAGGGGTTGGACTAGATGACTTCCAAGGTCCCTTCCAACTTTATTATTATTATTATTATATATTTATTATTATTATTTTTTATTATTATTAATTATTATTATTATTTATTATTATTATTATTATTATTATACTATTATTATTATTACTACTACTACTACTACTACTACTACTACACGACTACTACTATTACTACTACCACTACTATTTTGAGGCTTTGGGAGCAAGAGGAAAACGAACCTCCAGATGAGAAAAAAATATCATATATCATGGATCGAGATGGCCAAGCCTGAATCCTCCAATTTCCTGAGTGAGCATGAAAAGACTTCGGCTTGCAGTCTGGACAAGCACATAATTCTACAGGTTGGTCCTTGACTTTATGTCCATTGGCTTAGCGACGGCTCGAAGTCCCCCAATGGATCTACCCGACAGTCATAAAGCGTGATGGTTGTAAACTGGGTCATCATGTGTCTGACCCAATTCTACGGCCTTTGGTCGTTAAAGAAACCCATTATTTGCTATGAGCTGTTTGTTTTTTTTTGACAAAAAAAAACAAGAAACGAATGCCAGTTTTCAGCAAAAAAATGACCTGAAGTGTGGATCATCACATGATTGTAGGATGCTGCAATGGCTGTAATTGTTGGACCAGTTGCTGGGCACCCAAAATGCGGGCCCATGTCTGCCGTAAGTGGGCGCCATTGGACTTCAGAAATTTGGTCATCAGTACCTTTTGTCCTGGAAGGGAATCTGTCCTAACTTCAAACAGGTAAGGGCCGGTTTATAAGTTGAGAACCAGCTATATCTCCATCAAGGAAATCTTCCCTGACCCTCTAAAATCGGGCTGTGCCTGGTACACTGAAACTAGAATTCGATATATTCAAAATGCACTATCGGAGCATGCAAAAAGTGGCAAACTTGAAAATCACTCGCATCATCTTCCAGCAATTGTTCAGCTATCCCCTCCGATTGTTTTAATATAGAATACAATTTGGTTGCTGCGTATAAAAAGATGTTGAGATTCTAGAAAGCATGCAGAGAAGAGCAACAAAGAGATTAGGGCGACTGGAGCTAAAAATATGACAAACGGTTCTGGAATTGGTATGGCCAGTCTAGCGAAAAAAAGGACGACGAGGGTGACATGATAGCAAGTCTCCCAATATCTCAGGGGTTGCCCCAAAGAAGAGCGGGAGTCAAGCTATTCTCCCAAAGCGCCTGAAGGCAGGGACAAGAAGCACGGATGGAAACTAATCAAGAGAGAAGCAACCTAGAACTAAGGAGAGAAATTTCCCGATAAACAAGAACCATAATCAACCTGCCTCCGAGAAGCGGTGAATGCTCCAACATGGAGGTTTTTAAGAAGAGACCTGGACAGCCATTTGTCTGAAATAGTATAGGGTTTCCTGCTTGAGCAGGGGGTTGGACTAGAAGACTCCAGGGTCCCTTCCAGCTCTGTATTCTATTGTACAGAATAATAGGCTGGAAGGACCTTGGAGGTCTTCTAGTCCCAACCCCCTGCTCAACAGAAGGCAGTATACATTCTGGACAAATGGCTGTGGCAGTCTCTTCTCGAAAGACATGGCTTGCTTTCAAGAGTCAGACCGATGCTCCGGTTCTGTCCTGACATGGTCCAGGGTGCCTTTTGGAAAAAAGAATCCGCATGCACACAGCCTGATGATTGAGAGATCATGTCATGGCCCCGGAGGGAGAAGGACTACTTTGAGCGAGTGGAATATCAGCCACCCACAAAAGCTACACAGGAGCAGAACATCCTGTTCTCTCCGTCGCTAAACAGGAAGGTGCCGCGCTTTTCAAGCCTGACATGGCATCCTTTATAGGTTAACCAAACCCAGAAGGGAACTCAACAATCTTCCTCTCTTCCGTCTCTCTCTCTTCTTACCCTCTCTCTTTTCCTCCCTTCTTCTTCCTTCTCTCTACCTCCGACTCTACTTCTTTCTCTCTTACTCTGGGCCAATCTATCTCTCGATTGGGCTGATTATCTCGTGGTAATATTAGGAATATTTGATCTTTTTCTAACTCCGTACCATCAAGGTGGACGAAGGCTCAGCGAACTATCACCTCGATAATAAACTTGATACTCTTCGCCAACTCTGATTTTTTTTCCCCAAACAAAAATCTTTCAGTGAAGTTGTGTTCGACTCTCTAATCTCGTGCTTCACTAGCAGAGAGTGTGAATGCGAGGCACCTTGGAGTTGGCAACCAGGGGATTCCTAACTGTAATTGTCCACTGACGTTTTTCCATACCTCACTTAGGACTACAAAATTTCTATTGAACCAGTTTTAAGTGAGTTTTGCCCCTTTTACGACCTTTTCCTGAGTGCTAGGTGAACACTGCATGTTGTTCAGTTTAGTAACACGGTTGTTAATTATCCGGCTTTCCCCCATTGATTTTTGCTAGTCATAAGGTCCAAAATATGAGTTTTGTCATAACGAATTTCCGACCATGGGGATTCTTCATAGTCGTAATGTGCAAATGGTCATGCAATCACTTTTGTTCAGTGCCGCTGGACTTCAAGGTCATATAACAAACCGCGTTTATTCGGGACTACTGTAGTCTATTATATTCTTCAGGATTGATAGAACCAACAAGACAGTTGCTACATCAGATTTTTCAATAACTCATGTTCCAGGCTTGATTAAGAATTCAGGAGACAGTGATTCTATTCCTGCCCTTAGGCAAAGGCTGGCGGTTTGACTTTGGCCAACGGATGTTGTTCCCAACAAGACGTGATTTCTAGTCGGCATGAAGACTTTGGGCCAATTGTTAGGTTGGTTGACTTTGGCAATCACCAGGAGATGGTGAGTCCTTGTCCATTAGGCATGAAACTCTGTTGACTTTGGGCCAATCACCAGTAGACGGTAAGTGCCTTAGGCATGAAACTGCTTGGGGGGGCTAGTCCCGTCTTTCAGCGAATGTAGTTCTAGTCCCGCCGCAGGAGAGACTTTGAATGCTAAGCCACCGGAGTTCTAGTCCCTGCCTGAGGCATGAAAAGCTGCTGGGGCCAATCACTATTTTAGCAACGACCTCAAGGATTGTTGTGTGGAAATAGGAGGAGACACGTTAGGTTATCACAAACGCATCAACAAGTATCCTTAGATTTAGATGAAGGCTCCTGCCAAATACTAGCAGGATAAACGTGGGACTTTCCTGCAGGAACACTGAGGATGTCTACCTGATCTTGATATGAGTGAAATCCTAGAGATTAGCCCGCAATTACATTGCCCTATTCACTTTGTTTTCTAGGTTTTCACAACCAAATAGGCAAATGTGTTCCCAAATCAGGCTAGCCCACAAAGGACCATCAAAGTTAACATTAATCAGTTTTTCAGCCATTGCATTAAGCAGCCCACAGTATCGACATTTTTAAATGGTCGTGGGAACCGTGCAAGTGACGGGATCTGGATTTGATCTAACTATGGTTTATTCATCTGAAGATTTGCTGAACATTCTATGAACAATCAATGCACAGGCAGTCCTCGACTTGTCCCATAAGCGAACAGGGAATTTCCATTGTAAAGTTGTTGCCATCGGAATCAAGTCAGGCCTGATTTTAAATGGTGCAATTTTATGGTGGTTTGCCATTTTTAGTGTTAATCCAGGTTTCCTAATGGGCAGGTTTTTTCCCTGGAAATCAGCATTTTTATGGTTGTTGTTAAGTGAATTCAACTCCGCGCTAATTGGCGTTTTTTGGCTGAAGCAAAACAGTCCCACAGTGAACAAACTGCTGCGAACAGCTCAACCGTCTGTAATGCAAGCATCCAAATGTCATCATTTGACCCAAGGCATCCAATTGTGATCATTTGACCGCAAAGGGCTAGATTGTAAGGTCAAAAGTGCGTAATATAGACCTCGTGTAAGACAAGTTTGTAACTTTGAACTACCATTTAATCAAGCTCAAGATCAAGCTTGGTAAGCATGTGACGTCTTATATATTACATGCCGGTTTTGGTAAGGCCACACTGGAATAAGGCATCCAGGTTTTGGTAAAACAAGATGTTGAGACTCTAGAAAGAGTACAGAGAAAGAGCAACAAAGATTGATTAGAGGAGCTGGAGGCTAAAACATATAAGGAACGGTTGCTGGAATTGGGTATGTCTATAGTTTAATGAGAGAAGACGAGGGGGGTACATGAGGCAGTGATCCAGTATCTCAGGGCTGCCCCAAGAAAAGAAGATGGAGTCGAAGCTATTCTCCAAGCGCCGGAAGGCAGGACAGAAAGCTAACGATGGAAACTCATCAAGAGGAGAGAGCAACCTAGAACTAAGGAGAAACTTCCTGACAGTGGAACAATTACCAGTGGAACAACCTGCCTCCGAAGCTGTAATGCTCCAACCCTGAGGTTTTCAAGAAGAGACTGGACAGGCCATTTTGTCTGAAATGGTTATAGGGTTTCCTGCCTGAGCAGGGGGTTGGACTAGATGACCTCCAAGGTCCCTTCCAACTTTAATTATTATTATTATTATTTATTATTATTATTATATTTATTATTAGTCTTATTATTATTATTATTTATTATTATTATTATTATTATTATTATTAATTATTATATTATTATTAATTTATTATTATTATTATTATTATATTAATAATTTATTATTATTATTATTTATTATTATTATTATTATTATTATTTATTATTATTATTAGTATATTATTATTATTATTATTATTATTATTATTATATTATAGAGGGCCATAACTCGAGGACTGCCGTAACCAAGAAGATCCCCCATTTCAACATTTCAAACATTAGAGATGTTCACAAAACAATCAAAAAGCACAGGAGCACAAAATCACACGCATTAGGAAACGGCTTTCTTCACATCTTCTGTGTGCTCCTTCCCGAACATCATCCTATCCCAGCTGAAATCCTCTCTTAAAGTTACAGACAGCAAAAAGACCTTTCTCCCCTTTCGTTTCCTATTTCACTTTTTAAGCGCTGATCCAGAGGTGAACCGGCTTTTGCCTGGGGTCTTTCTCGATCCAAAGTTGGCACTGAGGGCATGCTGCTAAAGCCTCCCCAACCCACGAACAGAATCGCCGGTCAGTCCTGGATGTTTCCTAACTCCCAGGTAAGAAGTTGCCTCCAGTTGCCTTCTTCTACTAACTGAACTCAGGGAAGGCTATAAATTTTGAATCAGTGTCACCATCGTGTGTCGGCACTGAGAATCAAAGATTGATGATCCTGCTTGGTTTAACCCTTGTTTTTTTAATTTGAAAGTTTTAAGATGGATGGACTTCAACATCCAGAATTTCCCAGCTTGCCTTGCAGTCTGGGAAATTCTGGACGTTGAAGTCCATGCATCTTAAAACTTCTCAGGGGTGAAAATAGTGATTTAGCCTATACAGACAGAATCAAGCCCTATAACACCCAGAATGGAATGGAATGATAGAAACGTAGTAATAGAATAGAAACGTGTAGAGAATGAAATGGAATAGAATGGAATTCAGAATTGAATATCCTTAGGTCTTGAAGGGATCTTGGAGTCTTCAAGAGAGAGCCAATCCATGTTCAAGCAGAAGCCTGTCTATACCTTGAGACAGGTTGTCTACCTTTTTCTTAGATGGTGATGAACCCACAAAATTCTGGTGGCGCTGTTCCCACTGGCTAATTGTCCTCACTGTCGGAAATTCCCCCTTAATTCCAGGCTGCTTTCTCCCCGATGAGTTTCCATCCATTGCTCTTTGTGGCAGCCTTCTGGTGCTTTGGTTGTAGAATATTTGATCCTCTCTTCGTGGCAGCCCCTCAAATACTGAAATACTGCTATCATGTCCCCCACCCTTCTTTTCTCTAGACTGGCCAAACCCAACTCCTGCATCCGTTCTTTCATATGTTTTTTGCTCTCCTGGCCTTTAATCATCTTCGTTTGCTCTTCTCTGCACTCCCCGCCCCCCTTGTTCGGGAGTTACTTATTGTCCAAACTTCTGCTGGCCACCAAATCCGGATACACAAAGCTGCCACAATGGCAGGAGCCATGAACCCCTTATCCAACAGATGAGGGATGAAGGGGCGAGGCTTCAGAAGCAGAGGGCGGGGCTTACCCCATCATACCGGAGGGTGTAGCTTTGCTGGACCTGAGTAGAGGAAGCTGGCTGACTGTTTTTTCTACTTGCTGGTAAAAGACTCTGGGCTTCTTCCTCTGAGATCCCACATGCTCGCTCCCTTTCCTGTTGGCGCCAAGAGGGGGAAAGGTTTCTCCTTTATAGTTCAGGAAATGATCACATCGCCCTAACCTGAAAAAATAATCAAGGGGTCCTTTTCTACCCGGCTTCCCTCCCTCCCTCTCCCCCCCACAAATTCATCCTTCCAGATTTGTTCCAGGGGACATAATGTCACCAGGACGTTTCTGTCCCGGCCATATGGGCAGCCCTGCACAGGATGTTTCCCCAGCTTTTTTCCAAGGCTGGGGGGGGGGAGTAGCGGTAAATTCAGTATTTTTGGCAGGTGTTGAGTAGCCAAAAGGGCCCGAGCCAGACCTCCTGTTTAAAACGGTGATGTCACTTTTGCCTTTCATTATTTGTTCCTTTTCTGTTAGGACACTCAGGGCTAGGCTTCTGCCTGCCTTGTTATCAAGCTGGATGTGTTAACCACCCCAAAGACAATTTTGTCACTTAGCTGGCAAGGAAATCTCCTTCTTTCTTTCTTTTTCTTCTTTGGTCTTTCTTTCTTTTTCCTCTCTTCTTCCTTCCACTTTCTTTTTTATCCTCTATCCTCTCTTCCCTTCCCTTTTTTCTTCTTCCTTCCTTCTTTTATCTCCTTTTTTCTCTTTCTTTTTTCTTTCTCTTTCTTTTTCCTTTCCTTTTTTTCTTTCTCTCCTTCCTTCCCTTTTCCTTTCCTTTCCTTTCCTTGTTTTGAAAACCAAAACATGGTTTGTTTGTTTGTTTGGGGTTTAGTTGTAAACCAACAAACAAAAAAAAGAGAGTGAAAATTTAATCCTTCACGGCAATCTTTTTTATAAAAGAAAAAGAATCTCTTCTGTTGTCAAAGTCAGGCATTTATTTTTTTTACCCCACAAGAAGAAAGAGAGAAAAGCATTTGTTAAAAATGCAGACCTTTATGAAAAATCTGTTCCAAATCACTGCCATCATTTGATGAACAGATGCCACTAGCGTTTTCCTGGCAGTGGATGGAAAATTCCCTATCCAGATACTCAAAAAGACATGCATAGGAATTTTTGCCAAAATTAAGCTTGATTAATTGAGGAAAAAGAAAGAAAGAAAGAAAGAAAGAAAGAAAGAAAGAAAGAAAAAAGGAAGGAAGGAAGGAAGAAGAGAAAGAAAAGGTGGAAAAGAAAGAAAAGGGGAAAAGAAAGGAAGACAAAAAGAAATAAGACAGAAAAGAAAGAAAAAAGGTGGGAAAGGAGAGGAGGAAAAAAGAAAGAAAGAAAAAGAAAGAATGAGGAAGGAAATAAGGAAGAGAAAGAAGGTGGAAAAGAAAAAGGTGGAAAAAGAAAAAAGGAAGGAAGACAAAGAAAGAAAAAAGGCAGAAAAGAAAGAAAAAAGTTGGGAAATAAAGGGAGGGAGGGAGGAAGGAAGGAAGGAAGGAAGGAAGGAAGGAAGGAAGGAAGGAAGGAAGGAAGGAAGGAAGGAAGGAAGGAAGGAATCAGAAAATATTTTCAATATTCTACCAACCAACAAAATGTCTGGGTTTTGGCAGTGAAGCAGATATTTTAGTTCGTACTTTTTGTAAAAAAAAAACAAAAGGCTATTAAAAGAAAGAATCTGTGACAAAAAGAGTCATTTTTCCCAAAAGAAAGAAAGAAAGAAACAAAAAAAGCTCAGAGATCTGTCTTGGGGGACATTTTATGACTTCACCAACTTCCCTGCACAATCAAGTTCCTGTTTTGATGATACGATGTTTCTGACAGTTGGCGTTACATTTCTTATTTTGGGAGGTGTTTTTGTACATCACATAGAAGACGGAGGGTTCCTTTTTTAAATCCTGTGTTGATAACAGTGGATATAAACCCGGTTTATAAGAACAAACACTTGATATATAAAGAAACTCCCCTTTAATAATAGTTCTTTAATGATAAATTAATAGTGTTATAGCTGGTCCTCGAATTACAACCATTTGTTTAGCAAATGTCCGACAACAGGACTGAAAAAAACTTGACTTGCAACCGGTCCTTGCACTTATGACCGTCGCAGCATCCTGAGTCACGTGATCAAAATTTGGGATGCTTGGCAACTGGCATGTACTTGCAATGGTTGCGGCAACCTGGGGTCACGTCATTGCAACTTTCCCAGCCAGCTTTGGACAAGCAAAGCCAGATTCGCTGAACGACCGTGTGACTCACTTAACAACAGATGGCAAACAAAGATCTGAAATCAGGTGTGACCCACTTAACGACTGTCTTGCTTAGCAGTGGGAATTCTGATCCCAACTGTGGTCGTAAGTTGAGGACTACCTGTGCATTATTCCCAGGGATGCTACAGGGACTTTTGCAAAATATAGGGTTTCCTGCCTGAGCAGGGGGTTGGATTAGATGACCTCTAAGATCCCTTCCAACTCTATTATCATCATCATCATCATCATCTTTTATTCATTAGACACAAACCTCAGTCAACTGAACATTCAAATTGGCTGGCGCTGATGGTTGACACGGGTTGCTACCAGCATCCGAGGCCATCCATTATTCTTATTATTATTGATCATCGCACAGTCAGCCAGATGTTCAGACTGGATTTGGCATTTTTGTCTACCTATCGAGTCCTTACCAAGGACCTGGGATAGGCAGATGTGGATGTTTGATGGTATTACAGATATCGTCGCAGGATGGAAGCAGTTCCTAGTAAGGCCGCCTTTTGCAATTGACTAATGGTGAATTATTATTATTATTATTAATTATAATAATAATAATAATAAAAACAGCCTTGATTTACAAACGCAGTCACACTTTTTCCCCCCCCCCCCCCGTTATAAAATTAAACACAGGTACAAGCACAGACTGTGATGGTGAGCACACGTTTGGCTTAAGGCCAACTTCTTTGACGTCATCCAAATTTCTGTGTCATGTTAGAAAGAAAACACAACACGCGTGCAAGCCAGCGACCGTATTTGTAACCCAACCCAACCCAACTGATCAGTTCCTGAAGACCCCCCAAGCTGTGCAGAACCTCTTCGGGGGTGGGAAGGGGGGCAGATCCCACCCCCCACCCCCATCTGAGAAAACCAAGTTAAGTCAAAAGCCTTGCGCAGAACAGGCCTGCCCTTGCATTAAACCGAAAAACCACACACCCAGACATGCTGAGAAAAGAATATCACGGTGTTTTATTCGCGGGCCGAGTTTTTCCATGCTGAGAACAGACGGCTCCTCCGAGCCAACGCCTCCCAAATTTGCCGTGCCGAACATCAGCCCATTGAAAAGAAGTAAAAAACAAACAAAACAAAAACGCATCCCCTGGGTTCGAAGTGCCAGCCAGTCTTTTCGTATCTTTTGTGCAGTGTCTCTTCACGGGAGAGGTTCCCACGAAGCCAACGCAGAGACTGAACACGGATCAGCTGCCAGAAAGAAATCTGGAAACACTTGGGGGCAACAACGGTTGGGGGGCCGGAACATGTGTTCGCATAACAAGCGCATGAGAGCCGAGCAATTAGGAAAAGATGTTCTAATAATTAACCAGTCAGCAAACAAGCACTGGATTCAGTCAGATACCCCAGCATGTGTCCCTGCGATGCTGTAGGTCAATACGCAAGTGGGATTGTTCAAAACCCTCGCTGGAAATTTCGGAGGGCGGCTGCGAAAACGTGTTTTCCCGCAAACCCCCAAATTCCAGAGGATTTGATCCCGCGCAGTTTAAGAGCCACTTCTTCTTCTTCTTAGGCACCTCGTTATTTGCTACATGGCTGCTTTTCAACACTGTGGCTATCCTTTCATTGATTACAAAAAAGAGAGAGAGAGAGACAGAGAAGACATAGTATAAAATGCCTGAACAACTTAAATATTATTTATCGATAGATATTTTAAAAAAAAAAGCTTAGTAAAAAATATAAATTTGTCCAAACCAAAGAGAATGCTCTGATACGGTGGGAAATAAGTGGCAAGGGGCACCCCAACATTATCCCAGTCCCTTAATAAAATTGAAAAAGGCTTGTTCTGGATTTTAACACTTGCATCGCCCAGTTCTGAATTGAGCCATTGTGCGTTTAAGACTAAAATTTTCAGTTTTCATGCGTGGCGCAGTCTTTGGTTAACGTTTAAAATGGGGCTGCAGTTCCATCTTGAACCACGTTTATATCCTGTAAGGAGGATTTGAAGAAGTGTGTGTGTGTGTGTGTTGGTGGTGGTGGGGCTTTACACACAGAATGCCTCACATTTATTGTCTGGCACACCCAGCTCACACTTTGCAGGGAAAATGACGTTGGAAGGTTGAGATTGATAGTCAAAAAAACCCACATCTGTCTGTCTTTAAAACAGGATTTAAAGCAGCGTTTTTCAACCGTGCCAACTTGAAGACGTGTGGACTTCTTCACCTCCCAGAATTCCCCAGCCAGTCATAGCTGGTTGGGGAATTCTGGGAGTTGAAGTCCAACACATCTTCAAGTTGCTACAGTTGAGAAACATTGCTTTAAAACATCAGCTCCAAATAAGTGCCCATACACACACACACACACACCTGGCAATTAGCCACGGGTTCAAATCCACAGGACTGAAGCTTTGCAGACTAAGAGACCTGCTCTCAGCTTACCCACCCTTGCAAATCTCTTGGGCCAATGTCATTTAAGTGGGATTTTCAGCTACGAGTAACAAAAACCTGTGGAATAAATTCTACACCAGCCTAGAATTGCACTCCAGGAATTGCAAAACAGGAAAAAAAAAAAAAAAAGGAGAAGCCACTTGGAAGGGATTAAAATCAATGCATTTCCTTCCTGTTGCCTAGGGCTGGACTAGATGACCCTCGTGGGCCCCATAATTCTTAAGATTCTGTGGATTAAGAATCAAGCACATGGGCATAATCCAGAGATCCTCTTGCCTTTCCTTACAACTTTTCCAACACTTTCCCTTCGTCTCACTTCATCACGCCCTTTTAACAACCTCCAGCCACTTCCTCTTCGCTTTTATCCCCGCCGATGTCCAGCCTTATGGAAAACCCAGCTATTAATGCGTTCATCGCAAGAAATCACGCATTCCAGCAACGCAGCACAAGCTTAGCTCTTTCACTATGGATTCCCTGCAAGAATAACCCCGGATTTTTGAACTGCAGTCGCTGCAAACGGCCGTGCTGGTTTTACCAATGGCCCAACTCTGTGGGTCTTTCTCAGAATCTAAGGATCGCCATTTCAAATCTAGCCCTGTTACTGAATCTACCTTTGGGGGCCAGGGGTTTAATCTCGATTTGGAAACCATGGTTAAAACCCTTGAAAACAAGCCTTTTTCAATGATGGCAGAGGAGGGACTGAAGCAGGTAACTGTAAATACCGGATACCTTCTCCATCGAAGGAAAGGAATTAAAAAGATACTGCTTACTCTAATGCTGAGCTGTATAAATGAGGTTTCCTGATCTTGGCCACTTGAAGACGTGTGGACTTCAACTCCCAGAACTCCCCAGCCAGGGGAATTCTGGGAGTTGAAGTCCACAACGTCTTCAAGTTGCCAAGGCAAAAACCCAGCAGTGGGTACCCCCCGTCCAGCATCCCAGCACCTTAAAATTGCATTTTTCCTTCTGCTTTGAACCATCTCCTTGTGCTACGCAGCAATACAGTATATCAATTCTTCAGCCTTATTTGTTTTTTGTAAAAAAAAAGAAAGCAATGCCATTAATGAGATAGTCTAAAATACTGCAGGGTCCCATATCAAGGGAGAGGTGTGGGGCAACCTGACCTCGCACGGGGGCGAGGCACTTATGGGGTGGACTAAGATTGCAATGGGGCCAGTTCTACTTTTCTTGGAGAGGAGAAATTTCCCAGGTGTTTCGTTCGCAAGGTAATTTTACAAAAAGACCGGGCGGCAGCTAATCTTATCAAATAGTAGCTGGGTTGGTCCGCTTTATCAAATAAATGCCTTACTGAAATCCAAGTAAATTGGACAAAATTGGACTAAATATAGTCCAAGGTAGAGTGAGCTGTACTCAGTGACGGTTTTATCTCTGCAGTAACTTTGGAAAGGAGACCAAGAGGCGAGTCACACATTACATGGTGAGAAAGTTAGCCTGCCTTTCATGACCTTTTTGGGAAGGCAGTGATGGGTAAGCTCCTGAATTACTACATATCCCATGTGTCATGACTACTGATCCCATTCTGAAGTCCTTGGTCATGCCTGTGTCTTCCAAGCTACCATTTCAAGACCTCGAAGTAAGCTTTCCAATGTGTCAGAAGCTCCATTCTCAGCTCAAGCCCTTTTTAAAACGGTGAGATATTTTCTGCACAAGATTGGTTCCAAGCTCCTTGTAGGAACTTTACTCCTCAGCTACTCCACAGCCAGCTGAGCTCAAACTCATCTCTTCCCCTTTGGAGCTAAAATGTTAGCATCTGTGCTCCCTGCTTTTTATCCGACTCAAGTAGTCCTCAAATTACAACCACAGCCGAGATCAGAATCTCCACTGTCAAACAAAGGCAGTGAGTCAAGCCCAATTTTACCATTTTTTCCGCCGCTGCTGTTAAGCAAATCACGGTCATTGCTAAGCGAATCGGGCGGTCGTTAAGCAAAACCCCATTGATTTTGCTTGTCAAAAGCTGGCGGGAAGATCAGAAACAGCGATCAGGTGATCCCAGGATGCTGCACTGTCGTAAAAGACAGTTGCCAAGCGCCCAAATTGCGATCACGTGACTGGGGGGAATGCTACGACGGTTGTAACTGCGAGGACCAGCCGCGAGTCACTTTTTCTCAGTGCCGTTGTAATGGTCACCAAAAGAATGGATGTAAGCCGAGGACTACCTGTACAGCTGCATTCCAGTCTCCTCTCCAATTCATACTATCGTGTTTCCCTGAAAAATAAGACCGGGTCTTATATTAATTTTTGCTCCGCATTAGGGCTTATTTTCCGGTTAGGGCTTATATTTGGGGAAATACAGTACTAAATGCGTCCGTTTGGCAGATGATCTTAACTGGGGCTTATTTTTGGGGTGGTGCCTATATTACGAGCGTCCTGAAAAATCATGCTAAGGGATTATTTTCCGGTTGAGTTTTATTTTCAGGGAAACACGGTAGATTCACTGTCATAGCTTTGCCCAAGGAATGCTGGGAAACTGAACGGGAAGCGTGCCGAGCAGGCCCATCCAACTCGAATTTCCCAGCATCCTAGAGAAGAGATGACAGCGGCCCCATCTTGTGAGGCTGCCCCAGACCTCTCCCTAAAATGAAGCGTTTACCCAGTGATACAGGCGCTGTAATAAACAGCGCTGCTTGCATCGGACAAGGCTGAGATCAGGCTGTTGTCCTCACAGCTCCGGGGAGTCACTTTGGACACGGAAACATGATAGGCAAAACCGGACGGATCCGGACGAGTCCTGCTCATATTCAAATACTGGTCAAACTCGTTGCGGTCCACTTCTGTCCACAGCTCGTGGGGGTTCAAGTGCTCCACGCCCTCCAGCTGGTGGGATTCGGGAGGAGGGGACAGCTGGCCCAGGTGGGCCGACAGCCCGTTGGCGGCTCCCGCGGCACAGATCTGGTTGTAGTACATCCCAGACGGCTGGGGAGTCCTCATGGCTTCGGCCAGGTGGGAGGGTGGGTTGGGAGGGTACCCCATGACCATGTTCCTCCCCAGGTTTTTCTCCGGGGAAAACTCCATTGGCGGTGGAGGAGGAGGAGGAGCAGGGTGGTGGTACCCCCGAAAGGACATCACGTTGCAGTCGTCCTGCATGTGGGGCGGGAAAAAGGCGGGCTCCGCCTGTTCGAGGACGTCCAGAGGGGACATTTCAGGGGTTGGCAGGCCGTAGTTTTCCATCTCTGACCCCATCGAGCGAAGTTCTCGGAAGTGGTTCAGTGTTGGAGGCTGAGAGTGGCCGAGGCCGCCGCTGCGGTGGCCCATGGCAAAATTCTCGCCGCAGGACTGGGGCAAGTTGTGGAGAAGGATGCTCGGTTCCATCCTCTTGATTTTCTTGGCCTGCTTCTTCCGGCGGGGACGGTACTTGTAATTGGGGTGGTCCTGCAGATGCTGGATCCTCAGCCTCTCGGCCTCCTCCACGAAAGGGCGCTTGTCGGTGGCGCTCAAGGCTTTCCACGCCTGGCCTGGGAGTCCGAAAGAGAAGAGAGAGGGCATGGTAAAACACGTGATGAACGGTTGCAGGGATTGGGTATATGTCTAGTTTAATGAAGAGAAGGACCAGGGGTGACATGATAGCAGCCTTCCAGTATCTCAGGGGCTGCCCCAAAGAAGAGGGAGTCAAGCTATTCTCCAAAGCACCTGAAGGCAGGACAAGAAGCAACGGATGGAAACTAATCAAGGAGAGAAACAACCTGGAACTAAGGAGAAATTCCCTGACACTTGTGGACAATTTATAAGAGGAACAGCTTGCCTGCAGAAGTTGTAATGTAGGTGCTCTATTGCTGGAGGTTTTAACGAAGAGATTGGACAGACACTTGTCTGAAATGGAATAGGGTTTCCTGCTTGAGCAGGGGGCTGGACTAGAAGACCTCCGAGGTCCCTTCCAACTCTGTTATTCTATTATTTGGAAGATGCTGCCGTCCCACCAACAGCCAAGAGTTCAAGGCTTTAGCAGATAAAACTGGCCAGGCCGTTTGCACGTCACTGAAGCATGCAAAGATCCTGCCCCAAAATGTATCAACTGTGTTTACATACAGGTAGTCCTCAACTTATGACACAATTGGGAGCAGAATGTCCATTGCTAAGTAAGTTGTGCCCGTAAGTTTATGACCCCTTTTTTTGCCACGGTGGTTAAACAAAGCATTGCAGTTAAGAGAATCACGTGGTCCTTAATCAAATCTGGTTTCCCTCGTCGACTTTGCGTGTCGGAAGCAGGCTGGGAAACTCGCAAACGGCACACATGACCTTAAGACCCGCAACCATTGTGAATTCATGCCAGCTGCCAAGTGCCCAAATTTTGATCACGTGACCGTTGGGATGCTGCAATGGTTGTTTACTGCGAGGACCAGTTGTTAAGTCACATTTGTCAGCGCTGTTGTAGCTTTGAGTGGCCCCTAAACATACAGATAGTCAAGGGCTCTCTGTATACCACAGGGGTCTTCCAACTTGGCAACTTTTAAGACTTGTGGATTTCAACACCCAGAATTCCTTAGCCAGCCAGGGCTGGCTGAGGAATTCTGGGAGTTGAAGTCCACAAGTCGTAAAGTTGCCAAGTTGCAAGACCCCTGGTATACCACTTTGAGAAGTAGTGGTTAAGGCACCAGGTGAGAAAGAAGGAGACAGTGAGTTCTAGTCCCGTCTTAGGCATGAAAAGTGGCTGAGTCACTTTGAGCCAATCACCAGGAGACAGTGAGTTCTAGTCCCGCCTTAAGCATGAAAGCTGTTGGGTGACTTGGGCCAATCACTAGGAGATTGGGAGTTCTAGTCTTGCTTTAGGCATGAAAGCTGCTGGGTGACTTTGGGCCAATCACCAGGAGACGGTGAGTTCTAGTCCTGCCTTAGGTATCACAGCCACTTGGATGACTTTGGCTCTATCGCCAGGCGTTCTAGTCCTGCCTTGCGCATGCAAACCAGTTGGGTGACTTTGGGCCAATTGCCAGGAGACCGTGAGTTCTAGTTCTGCCTTAAGCAAGAAAGCTGACTGGATGACTTTGGGCCAGTCATTCTTTCTCAGCCCAAACCACCTCACAGGGGTGTTATTGTTGTGAAAATAGGAGAAGGAACTTGTGCTGGATATGTCTGTCGTCTTGAGTTATTTGTAAAAAGTAATAAAGACGGGAAACAAATAAATTAAATTAAATTAAAAAACAAACAAACAAACAAACTGTCCTTATTCTATCACCTCAAATGTTGCATTCAAAAAAACTTAACAGTTCTTTCACACAACCGTAAATTGCAAAGTCAGTCAGAGGGTTTTGCGGATTCTGGAAGGGGCAACTGATTTTTTAAAGGTGCACAACTTCCAAATTGTGACTCACTTACATGAAAGGGCGCGCTGTTTAGGGAACATTTTCCAGAAACTGTGAGACTGCAATTTGGACCTTTTTCAAACCCTGTAAGTGAGCCAAGTTCCACTTTAAAAGAGAGAGAGAGAGCGAAAAAAATAAGATACTCTAAAGCAATCCCTTCAAGCATTTAAAGGCAAAAAATGGCTCAGACAATAAACACTAGAGCGTAAAAATATTTCTTTTAAAAAAAAGCTCTTAAGTTCGTTTTCCATATTGTCTTGGTTAATATCGAAAGCCAAATTGTGTTGTCTATAGTGGCTCCAATGGAGATCCGGTTTAGAAATGGCGCTTCCCCAACAATCGGTCCCATGAAGAGAGTGAAGAAAAGGGATCAAAACGTGGATCAAATTAGTTGTAGCATGGGGAACGGGAGAATATGTGCACCCCGGATTGTCCAATAACACTGAATAATGGGAGATCTCCTTGCTCTTCACGCTGGAGATATTAAACTGTGAAACTCACGGCCACAAGACAGTTAACAGCCAACAACTTCCAGGAAGTAAAATCCAGGAGGATCAAGCTATCAATAACTGCTAATCATTATGGTGATCTTTCTATGGTCTCCTGCAATCTCAGAGGCCTATATATATATAATGATCCCCTTTTCTTTGAGAAGTCATTTTCTAGGACAAGAGGAAAAATTCTCCCTAGTTTGGTTTGCAAGTGCAAATATAGTCCATTTGTTTGAGATTGGGAGAAACATCCCCAATCCAGAATGGAGCATATAAATCAATAAATAATAGAATTGAGGCAATATCAACATTTAATAAATTATAGTTGGTTGCAGAGTCAGCCGATGTTTTCACTGGATTTGGCCTTTTTATCCTCCGATCCAGCCCTTCCCAAGGACTGGGGACAGGCAGATGTTGTTTGCGGGTGTTAAATAATAATAATTAATTATTATTTATTATTATTAATAATTAATAATTTAAATGGGACTATATTTAAATAATCTCAATCAACAGAGAATCCAATACTGTTTTAACTCCCACTATGCTTAACCTAGCCAGTTAAAGATCTATTTGCTGCAATTATGCAACATATGAAGCTTGATTAGACGTAATCTCACGCATTTCCCTTTTTGTGGCTTAGCACGTTATATGAAACCAGCCCAGTTGGTTAGTTTATGATCCAATGTGCTGTGTGAACACAGAGGGTAGAGTTAAGAGTGTTGTGTGAACACAGCAACCGTTTTGCCTCCAGATACAGAACATTCCTGAGCACCAAAACAAGGCTTCCCTAAATGCCGTTTTCCCTCGAGATATGAATACTTGAGTACTGATGATGTTACCTAGTTGGCTAATGAAACGTCTGCAAGAAAACAACTAAGCTCAGAGAGCACCAAGGACCCCTCATCTCAACCCTGAGCTATTCTCCTTTATTAGTACTTGAATCCTAATTGTTTGCTACTTTGTTAAGCATCAAATATTTGGCAGTTGTTTCCAGATGTGCCATTTCATCATGTCTTAGAATATAAGGGTTGGAAATCACTTTGGGGGGGTCATCTAATCACCCCAAATAATGTGGTTAAACTCTAAATACTTGCAAGAATGGAAACCAAGAGCAGTTAGCGTGTAAAAGAAAGTTTGCAATCAAATTCCAGGATTCAGCACACGCTCCAGAGAAATTCAAGAGAATTTCTCTTAATTCTAAGTGCCTATCTGGCCTAAGTTTTTTTTTTTTTTTTTTAAACATTCCAAAGGATTTTGGAATTTCAATTAAAAAAAATAAAATAGACCTCAGTGGTTTGAAATCTCTTCTGTCCTGTCTCAGTTGATTCCCTAGATTATTATAAGGATGAAAAATGTTCCTAAATAGAACAGAGCTGGGCTTCGGAATAATTTAAGATAAACCTCTGGGAAGTGATTGGGCTCCAGGTATACATCTAGATCTGATCTTGCTTGCATCCTGGGTCAATCGAGATAAAATCCCTCTGTTAATCAGAAATGCTGGGTTAATCCTAAGTGGCAGAGGGTGGTCTAGATGACTTTTGGGGTCCTTTCCAGCTCTTCAATTCTGTGATTCTAGGGACACACTTAAAAAGTGAGAGAAATCAACCCAAAACGTCTCCTTAGGGCAGTGCTTCTCAAGCTTGGCAACTTTAAGACGTGCGGACTTGAACTCCCAGAATCCCCCAAGCTAGCCATCCACCCATCTTCATTTCATAAGCCCCCCCCTTTCTTCTCAATTTTGGACCAAGATCCCCCCCTCCCAAATTCCTGCAGCCAATTTGTGCTCCCCCTAAGCATGCTAACACACACACCTCCCGTCCATTCCTGCGATCCCGCCAATGTGGTTAGCAAGCAAAGTGGTGTTTATGTTTTGTTTGTTTTGTTTTTTTAGAGAGGTCGGGATTCGGAAGATCACAACTCCGCTCCTCTAGCTAGGATGGACCACAAGAGCCGCTTACAGCGCTTAGCAGCCCCTCCTCGCTTGCGCTTATTGCGCTTGTCCTCCGGGAACTCGCTTTTCGCTCTCCCGAGGCGGAATCTAGTGGCCGGGAGTTCCACAGCGGGTTGGTTACAAGGTTAGTTAGAATGGTTCCCGAAAGCAAAGCTTTTGTGGAGTGGGAAGGGGAGCCCCGATGCCCGCCGGGTGCATGCGTGTGTGTATGTCACGGAGGGGGAGAGTGAAAGGGGAACCCTGTTTTTTTTTTTTGTGTGTGTGTCTGTGTAACAAGTGGGAAGGGGAGCCCGCCGGGTGCATGCGTGTGCGTATGTCACGGAGGGAGGGCAGTGGAAGGGGAACCCCGTTCGTGTGTGTGTATGTGTGAGGGAAGAGGAGGAAGAGGATCCCAGACGCGCGTCGTGTCCGTGTCCATGTGTCGTGTGTAACAAGCGGGGAGTGGGAAGGGGAGCCCCGACGGCCGCCGGATGCATGCGTGTGTGTCGAGGTGGGTGGGAAGGGGAACCCCGTTTGTGCTTGTGTGTGCGCGCGTCAGGAAGGAGTAGGAAAAGGAGCCCAGACGTCTCCGTGTTTGTGTGTGTGTGTGTGTGACAAGCGGGGAGTGGGAATGGGGCCCCATCTCTCTCTGTGTGTGTGCGTGTGTACTGTGTGTGTGTGTGTGCATCAAGAGGACTGCGGGAAGAGAGCCCCGACGCCGTCCCGCAAGAGTGGGCGTGCGTGCGTGTGTTTGTTTGTTTGTGTGTCAAGGGGAAGGGGGAGAGCCCCGCGGTCCCCCCTCCCTCCTTCCCTCCCTTACCGAGCATCTTGCTAAGCACGGCGTTGTGCAGGTCCGGGTTCTGCTGGGCCAGCCGCTTCCTCTCGTCCTTGGCCCAGACCATGAAGGCGTTCATGGGGCGGCGGATGCGCGAATCCTCGCCGCCGCTGCCGCCGCTGCTCTTCCCCTCGGCGCGGCCCGGGACGCCGCCGCCGCCGTAGCCATAGCCGGCCGAGACTGCTGCTGCTGCTGCTGCTGCCGCCGCGGCGTCGGGGCTGGGAGCCGGGCTGGGCGCCGCCGAGCCCAAGAGCGCGCCTCCGGGCTGGGCCGCCGCCGCCGCTGCGGCGCCGGGGCAGAAGGCGAAGGCGGGCTCGGGGCTGGGGGAGCGGCTGGTGCGCGGCGGCGGGTAGGCGAGCCCCGGATCAGGCGCGGCGGGGGCGGCTGCGGGCGGCGGGGCGGCAGCCGCGACGGCTCCCCATGAAAAGTCGCCTCGGGCTTGCGGAATCTCCTCTGCACAGAAAGGGGGCTCAGGTCTATTCATTCCAGCTGGACGCAGCTCTGGGGATCGACGCCGAGCGAGAGGCGGGACCGGCGGGGCGGACGGCGGCCCAAAGCGGCGAAGCCACGGGAGCCCGACGGCGGCCGAGAGCGGGCGCGGGGCGAGCGGAGGTGGCGAGCGGCGTCGGCGGGCGGGCGGCGACGGGCGGCGGGCGCGGTCCCTTCGCTGCTGGGCGGGGGCGGCTCTGTCCTCCGGCCGAAGGAGGACCAGCGGGCTGGAAGGAGCCGCTCCGTCGAGGGGCCACATTATAAAGGCTTCGCGCGCGGGCGGGGGAGGAGGGAGGAGGGACGGAGCCCGGGAGGGGGGGCAGTGGAGGAGGAGGAGGAGGAGGAGGGAAGGGGGGGGCGTCCGGGCTTGGAAAACCGACCTCGCGCTCCGCTCCGTTTCCTTTTGTTTTTTTCCAAGGAAATGGGCGGGGCGGGGTGGGAAACGGCCTCTCTTCCTCGCCCCCCTCGCCCCCCCCCTCCCCACCGCCGCCCGCTTTCCTTGGCTGCTGGAGCGGCGGCAGAAGCGGCTCAAATCCGCTTGTAACAAGCGCGGGAGGGACGGGGGCGAGAGGAGCGGAGAGGGGGGGGAGAGAGCAGCCTCCGAGCTGGTCTGGACGCAATCGCGGGACAGCTGCTTGGGTGGGTGGGGGGCTTGCTTGGAGGAGTGCGAGGGAGGGGTGGGGGCGAAGAGTTTTCCTTCCTTCCTTCCCTCCCTCTCGCCCACCTACCTACCTGCCTATTACCTATCTACCTTCCCCTCCCTTTCCTTCCTTCCTTTTTTGCTTCCTTCCACACCAAAATCAGCTTTCTTTCTTTCTTTCTTTCTTTCTTTCTTTCTTTCTTTCTTTCTTTCTTTCTTTCTTTCTTTCTTTCTTTCTTTCTTTCTTTCTTTCTTTCTTTCTTTCTTTCTTTCTTTCTTTCTTTCTTTCTTTTCTCTCGTTTCTTTCTTTCTTCTTTCTTTCTTTCTTTCTTTCTTTCTTTCTTTCTTTCTTTCTTTCTTTCTTTCTTTCTTTTTTTCTCCCTCCCTCTTTTTCTCCATCCATCCATCCATATCATTTCCTTCCTTTCTTTTCCTCCCTGCCATCCATCCTTTCCTTCCTTCCTTCCTCCCTCCCTCCCTCCCTCCTTTTTCTTTCTTTCTTTCTTTCTTTCTTTCTTTCTTTCTTTCTTTCTTTCTTTCTTTCTTTCTTTCTTTCTTTCTTTCTTTCTTTCTTTCTCTCTCTCACTCCTCACTCCTCTTTCTCTCTCCCTCTTTTTCTCCATCCGTCCATCCATCCATCCATCCATCCATCCATCCAAATCATCTTCCTTTCTTTCTTTTCCTCGCTGCATCCATCTTTCCTTCCTTCCTTCCTTCCTTTTTTTCTTCTTTTTTCCCTTTCACCCTGCCAACGTTTTTTTTTAGCAAGTTTTGCTATCCCCTCCCTTCCAGCCGCTCCACTTTCTTCTCCTGAAACCTAAAGAAGCAACCAAAACTTTTTCAGAGCCTGCCTGCCTGCAGTGGCCTTGCTGGAACGCTTTTTTGAACGGGGATGTTTGCGCTGGGAACGGGGTTGGATTCCAAGCCCCTGAGCAAGAAAGAAGGGAAAAGGGGAAAAGGAAAGGAAGAAAACCAGCAGAGGGAGATGAGGGTGGGTCCAGGTTTGCACACGAGGGGAGGAGTGGTTTGAAAAAAATGGTTTCTCCTGTGGAAGATTTTGAGGGCGGTAAACTGATGGGGTTGATTGCCACGAGATTGTGATGATCATGAACTTGGGGTGGCTGCAGATATTCATGGACGGCTCCTAATCCTGGAGATTCAACATTTCCTCTAGGTCAGTGATGGCGAACCTTTTAGAGACCGAGTGCCCAAACTGCAACCCAAAACCCACTTATTTATTGCCGGGTGCCAGGTGGGCATGGCCCACTGGGTGGGCGTGGCTGTGGTGGTCATGGCAGACTGGGTGGGTGTGGCCAAGGTGGGCGTGATCACCTCGATGTTGCTCGTGGGGAGGGACGCCTGTGGGGGCCGGGCAGGGTTGGGGGAGATCCAGGGGGTCTCTGGCAGGTGGGGGCAGTGGCCAGGAGGCTCGTCCTGCAGGATGAGGCAAGGCGAGGCAGGGCAGGGGTGCCATTGTCACAGGGCAAGGCGAGGCAGGGGCCGGGGTGCCTGCTGCCTGACACCATCGGCCCCCACACACACAGGCCAGTGAGCGCATGGGTGCTGGGATGCATCCGGCCACGTGGGACCTCGGCGAGTTAGCGGGCGGCTGGTTGAAGAGGGACAGTTGCCACCTCCAGGGCATGGCAGGTGTGCCCACAGAGAGGGCTCTGAGTGCCGCCTCTGGCACGCGTGCCATAGGTTCGCCACCACTGCTCTAGGTTGGGGACAGCTTGCCTCAACACTGGAGGTTCTTAAGGAAAGATGGGACAACCACTTGTCTGAAATGGTATAGGTCTCCTGCTTGAGCAGGGGGTTGGACTAGAAGACCTCCAAGGTCCCTTCCAACTCTGTTATTCTATTCTGTTCTGAATAGGTATTGGGTTATGACTGATGGGAGAACCAAAATACTGGACTGAGGCAGCCCTTGGAAGATCTACCTGGGCAGTCCTAGGATGCTGAGATGTCGGTCTCTAAACTGTGGGGGGGGGGACAGTCTTGTTTTAGGCTTCTGATCTTTAAGAAGCCCCCAAAACTTCTTCCCCAGCAATCAACGCAAGATAAGCAGGGATTAACCCCAGACAAACAAGCAATAAACATCAGTCTAATCAAGGACCCTACCGAGGAGAAAGCCACGCCCTCATCAAAATGGGCAGGGCAAGCTGATGTACACATAGGTAGTCCTCAACTTACAACAGTTGATTTAGTGACCGTACAAAGTTACAACGGCACTGAAAAAAGACACGACCTTTTTCCACACTTGCAACTGTTGCAGCGTCCCCCTATGGTCATGTGATCAAAATTCAGACGATTGGCAACTGGTTCATATTTATGACGGTTTGCAGTGTGTCCCGGAGTCACGTGATCCCCTTTTGCGACCTTCCGACAAGCAGAGTCAATGGGGGAAACCAGATTCACTTAATGACCGTGTTACTCACCTAATAACTGCAAGGATTCACTGAACAACTGAGGCAAGAAAAGTAGCAAAATGGGGCAAAACTCAACCAATGTTTCACTTAGCCGCATAAATTTTGAGCTCAGTTGTGGTCGTAACTTGAGGACTACCTGTAAACAGAGAGCAAATGTTAACTACAAAAGATGTTAACTACAAAAAAGATGTTGAGAGTTTGGAAAAAGTTCAGAGAAGAGCAACTAAGATGATCCAAGGCCTGGAGACCAAAACATATGAAGAACGGCTGCAGGACTTGGGTTTGGCTAGTCTAAAACAAGGGTTCCCAACCCCTGGTCCATAGACCGGTACCGGGCCGTGGCATGCCAGCAATTGGTCCGCACAAACAAGCAAAGCCCCATCTGTGGGACGCAGGCAGCACACAAAACCACACACTCTCCGGTCCGTGGAAAAACCTCTCTCCACGGAACCGGTCCCTGGTGCCCAAAAGGTTGGGGACCTCTGATCTAAAGAAAAGAAGAAACGGGTGACATAATAGTATTCCAGTATTTGGGGGCTGCCACAAAAAAGAAGGGGTCAAATTATTCTCCAAAGCACCAGAGGGCAGGACGAGAAACAATGGTTGGAAACTGGTCAAGGAAAGAAGCAACCTGGAATTAAGGAGAAACGTCCTAACAGTGAGGACAATCAACCAGTGGAATAGCTTTGCCTTCAGAAATCGTGGGCGCTCCATCACTGGAGGTTTTTAAGAAGAGGCTGGACAGTCACTTGTCTGAGATGGTATAGGTTCTCCTGCTTGAGCAGGGGGCTGGACTAGAAGAGCTCCAAGGTCCCTTCCAGATTCTATTCTATTCTATTCTATTCTATTCTATTCTATTCTATTCTATTCTATTCTATTCTATTCTATTCTATTCTATTCTGATAATAAAACGTCTGCAAGAAAACAACCCAGCTCAGAGAGCACCAAGGGCTCCAAAGCTCCCAGTGGTTGTACAAGTAGTGCTTGACTTACGACACAATTGAGCCCCAAATTTCAGTTGCTAAGTGAGAGCGTTGTTGAATGAGCTTTGCCCCATTTTACGAGCTTTCTTGCCACAGCCGTTAAGGGAATCACTGCAGTTGTTAAATCAGTAACCCGGTTGTGAAGTGAATCCAGCTTCCCCCACTGGCTTTGGTTGTCAGAAGGTCGCAAAAGGGGATCACGTGACCCCGGGGACACGGTGACCGTCATAAATATAAATCAGCTGCCAAACGTGATCCCAGGGATGCTGTAACAGTCATAAATGTGAAAAACGGTCATGTCCCTTTTTTTAGTGCAGTTGTAACTTCAAACAGTCACTAAATGAATGGTTGTAAGCCAAGGATTACCTGTATGTATTGGCACAAGCAAGGCATGGTTAAGGATAATAATAATAATAATAATAATAATAATAATAATAATAATAATAATAATAATAATAATAATAATAATAATAATAATAATAATAATAATAATAATAATAACAATAACAATAATAATAATAATAATAATAATAATAATAATAATAATAATAATAATAATAATAATAATAATAATAATAATAATAATAATAACAATAACAATAATAATAATAATAATAATAATAATAATAATAATAATAATGTGCCGCATGAGAAAAGCACATCTTCCTTCCCCTGTCCTAACCACTTTCTACAGGGGGACGATCGAGAGCATCCTGTCATACAGCATCACAGTCTGGTTTGGAAGCATCCCTGCTTCAGACAGGAAGGCGGTGCAGAGAGTGGTGAGAATGGCTGAAAAGATCATTGGCGGTTCCCTCCCTCCCATCCAGGACATAGCACAGAAGCGCTGCTTGAGCAGGGTCCGTAAGATTATCTGGGACACTACACATCCTCTTCACGACCTGTTTTCCTTGTTCCCTTCTGGGAGGAGGGGGCTTCGTGGTATCCGTAGCAGAACATCCAGATTCAGCCATAGTTTCATTCCATACAGCATTAACCTTGCGAACTCTCAAACTTCCTCCTTGCGTTATATATTCAAGATGGACAGTATTTAATATTTATTTGCTATGTATATGTAGGGATATGGGTCTATATATATGTTGTACATAGTATGTTTAGGTGTGTGTCATGTATGTGTTTCACTTTGAGAGCGGGCAACTAAATTTCATTTTTGATGTGTGCCGTTGTGCCCACAATATAAAAATGTCAATAAAGGTTATCTTTAATAATAATAATAATAATAATAATAATAATAATAATAATAATAATAATAATAATAAGAAGAAGAAGAAGAAGAAGAAGAAGAAGAAGAAGAAGAAGAAGAAGAAGAAGGAAGAAGTTGGAAGGTACCTTGGAGGGCATCTAGTTCAACCCCCTGCTCACCTAACCTTGGTTAGGTGGCAGGTGGCTTAGCATGGAGTACAAACCCAGAAAACGTGTAGGGCAGTATTTGGGTCTGTGAACACAGCCTCTTGTGATTTGGAACCAGGCACTAGTTCTCAACCTTTCCTACCGCGTAGGGTTGTTGTGAGGGCACCTAATGGAATCAATGTACGTGCTGCCTGGAAGCAAGGTGGACGGTCCTTCTGAAATTTGAAAAGCAGAAATGAAATTCTCATCCTCCTCTTCGCTGGTGCCACCCCGAAGTTCTCGGGGACGAGAATGACGCTTCCCTTCTATTCTTTTGCAGTTCAAAGAACCGTCAAGCAATTGAAGTCAGATGGGGCTGGGAGCCTGGGCAGAGCCCTCCCCCCGGGGGTGCCTGCGTGCCTCGTGGGGACTCCTCTGGGTTCAAAGGGGGAGGAGAGTCTCTCTCTTACGTGCGAACTCTCTTCCCAGCATTGAAATCTGGAAGACTTCTTCGCCGTTGTTTGGGGAGAAATGCACCCGGCCAGGGCCGCTGGGCCAGGGGTTGCAATGTCTTTCCACCACTGAGACCTCAGATAGTCTGGCGAAGGAGAAGAAGACCTCAGGTTGAGGAGTCCTGGGCTTGCCAACAAGGAATGAATGGGTGCTTCAGGAGAAAAAGGAAGGAAAAGAAAGAAAGAAAGAAAGAAAGAAAGAAAGAAAGAAAGAAAGAAAGAAAGAAAGAAAGAAAGAAAGAAAGAAAAGGGAGGGAGGGAGGGAGAAGGAAAGAAAGTAAGGAAAGGGAAGGAAAGGAAAGGAAGAGAAAAGGAAGGGGAAAACAAGAAAGGAAGTGAAAAGGAAAGGAAGTAAATAAGGGAGGAAGGAAGGAAGGAAGGGAAAAAAGGAAGGAAGTAAAGAAAGAAGGGGAAAGGAAAGGGGGGAAGCAAAGGGAGAGAAAAGGAAAGAGATGGAAGGAAGTGAAAAAGAAGGAAGGAAGGAGGGAAGGAAAAAAGAATGGAAGAAGGCATGAAGCAAGGAAGGAGGGAGGGAAGGAAGGAAGGAAGTCCAGCATATTGGCAAGGGAGCCACCAATTCTTGCAAAGGAGCCACCAATTCCCTCTTAAGGTCAGGACATTGATTGGCCCAAAGACACCCAGCCAGCTTGCATGTCTAAGGTGGGACTAGAACTCACAGTCTCCTGGTGATTGGCCCAACATCCCTCCTTTCCTTCCTTCCTTCCTTCCTTCCTTCCTTCTTTCCACCAGCTTACATGTCTAAAGTGGGACTAGAACTCACAGTCTCTTGGTGATTGGCCCAACATCCCTCCTTTCCTTCCTTCCTTCCTTCCTTCCTTCCTTCCTTCCTTCCTTCCTTCCTTCTTTCCACCAGCTTACATGTCTAAAGTGGGACTAGAACTCACAGTCTCCTGGTGATTGGCCCAACATCCCTCCTTTCCTTCCTTCCTTCCTTCCTTCCTTCCTTCCTTCCTTCCTTCCTTCCTTCCTTCCTTCCTTCCTTCCTTCCTTCCTTCCACCAGCTTGCATGCCTAAGGTGGGACTAGAACTCACCGTCTCCTGGTAATTGGTCCAAAGTCACCCAGCCAGCTTTCATGCCTATGGTGGAACTAGAACTCCCACTCTCCCACTTTCTAGCGCTTCAGACTTGGGGCCCAACCTGTAATGGCAGGTTGAAGTCTCCCAGTGTTAGGGATGAGCACCCCCAGCCTCACCACAGCATCGGACAGGAGGCCACCATGGATCACAGCAATTCTACAATTGTGGCCATCCCACCTCCTTCGTAAGCATTGCTTTCATTTTGCTTCTGCCCTCCACCCGCCAAAACAAAGGAAGATGTAGGGTTGTTTTTAAAAATAAAATAAAATAAAAACAAAACTGCAGAACAATTCCTTTAGCTACCAGCGCATTTATGTAGATGTAACCAATTAATCAACTGCCTTTATTTCTTAATTTGGGTAACCAATTTACAAATGTTTTCAAGGTGGGTTGGCTTTTTTTAAATCCGCGGTGACGTTAGTCCAATTTCCTTCATCCATATGAGGTTCCTTTCACGTAGCGCCTGGGAATGCCTCTCTAGATGCCCAAAGAGCCATGGTTTAATGGTGGTTTATTGAGTAAACCACCTTTGGCTAAATTCGTATTCCAGTGAGCCAAAAAAAAACAAAAAACACCCAAAGAAATCACATTACTGATCAGTTTCGAACAACAGGTCTCCAGCCATCCGTAGGATCCGATGGAGAACTCATTGACACAGCTGCATTCACACAGCAGTCTTAACCCGCTTTCTGACTTAATCCACCGCCACGGTGAATGAATCCAATTCACTGTTTGATGCTATGGCCAGGTGGGTGGTGGGTGTTCCTAGACTTGCAGCATTGGGAGACTTCAATCTGCCATTCCAGATTGGGCCCCAAATCTGAAGCTCTAGAAAGTGGGGGACTGTGAGTTCTAGTTCCACCTTAGGCATGAAAACCGGCTGGGTGACTTTGGGCCAATCACTAGGAGAGTGTGAGTTCTAGTCCCGTCTTAGGCATGAAAGCTGGCTGGGTGACTTTGGGCCAATCACCAGGAGACAGTGAGTTCTGGTCCCGCCTTAGGCATGAAAGCCAGCTGGATGATCTCCAAGAGATTGTGAGTTCTAGTCCTGCCTTAGGCATGAAAGCCAACTGGGTGACTTTGGACCAATCACCAGGAGACGGTGAGTTCTAGTCCCGCCTTAGGCATGAAAGCCGGCTGAGTGACTTTGGACCAATCATCAGGAGACGGTGAGTTCTAGTCCCGCCTTAGGCATGAAAGCCGGCTGAGTGACTTTGGACCAATCACCAGGAGACGGTGAGTTCTAGTCCCGCCTTAGGCATGAAAGCCGGCTGAGTGACTTTGGACCAATCACAGGAGACGGTGAGTTCTAGTCCTGCCTTAGGCATGAAAGCCGGCTGAGTGACTTTGGACCAATCACAGGAGACGGTGAGTTCTAGTCCCGCCTTAGGCATGAAAGCCGGCTGGGTGACTTTGGGCCAATCACCAGGAGATGGTGATTGGCCCAATTTTCAGGCATGAAAATTATCTGGGTGATTGCTCAGGACTGAGCAGATAAGGAACACAATCTGATATGGGTCAGTGCTACTTTTATTGTAAAGCTTTAGTGTGAAAATCTTGCAAGTCTGAATACGTCCCCGTCCCCCCGCTTATAATAGTGAGAAGTGGGGAGGGGGCCTGTCTGGGAAGTTTTCTCATATTACTTTCTTGGCCTGGGCTCAGATACCCCTTATCTGACATTGCCTTGGTAGTGATTCTCTGATTCTGTCCCTCAAGGCCACCCCCTCTGTCCTCTGCATTGCTTTGCAGTTTGAATTATACACCTACTAAACATGTTGGATTCTCACAACATGCTGAGCCCCCCAAATAAAACAGGCCGTGCTTCATACTACTACAGTAATTCTACAGATAGTCCTCAAGTTATGATCACAATTGAGCGCAACTTTTTGGTTGCTAAGCAAGACAGTTGTTAAGGGAGTTTTGCCCCATTTTATGACCTTTCTGGCCACAGTTGTTAAGTGAATCACTGCAGTTGTCAAGTTAATAACATGGTTGTTAAGTGAATCTCCTGTCCTCTCTTTCCCTCCTCTCCTCCCCTTCCCTCCCCTCCTCCTCTCCTCTCCTCCTCTTCTCCCTCCTCCTCCCCTCTCCCCTCCCCTCCCCTCCCCCTTTCCTTTCCTCTTCCTCTTCCTCTTCCTCTCCTCTCCTCTCCTCCCCTCCCCACCCCTTCCCTCTTCTCTTCTCTTCTCTTCTCTTCTCTTCTCTTCTCTTCTCTCTTCTTCTCTTCTCTTCTCTTCTCTTTCTTCGTTCTTCTCTTCTATTGTCTCTTCTCTTCTCTTCTCTTCTCTCCTTTCCTCTCCTCCCCTCTCTCCTCCCCTTCCTCTATCCCCTCCCTCCCCTCCTTCCCCACCCCTTTCCTCTTTCTTCTCTTTATCCTTTGCCTTCCTCCCCTCCCCTCTCCTCTCTTCCCCTGCCCCCAACTCTGCATTCCTCTCAAACCCCCAATGTTTGCAAACAACACCCCCCCCCCTTCACTCCAAGTTTGAAATCTGAAGCCCTGCCTTGGCTGGAGTCAGGGCACTGGGTTGTGCAACAAACTCTTGGTGGGAGATTGCACGCACGCTATGGTTTGTCTGTGTGTGTGTGAGTGTATGAGTGTGTGTTATGTCTGGAACTGATTTTGGAAATGCCAGTTTAGATTTAACCCTAAACAAAGTCATCAGTCTCTTTTCCCAGTTGAAACCTCCTCCACCTTCAGACCCAGCCCAAAAGGTAGAAAGGACCTTGGGGGGTCTTCTAGTTCAACCCCCTGCACGTAGCAAGAGAGCTTATACCATCGTGGTCAAAGGGTTGCCCAGTCTCTTCTTGAAAACTTCCTGTGATGGAGCATCCACAACTCCAGGAGGCAAGCTATTCCATTCACTATTTGTTCTCACGGTCAGAAAATGTCTCCTTAATTCCAGATTGGATCTCCTTCTCAAGAACTTCCACCTGTTGCTTTTTGTCCTGCCCCCCAGGTGCTTTGGCGCAGGGCTTTTCAACCTTTTCACCCATTGTACCACTTTTAGGATATGGCAACATCCGAGTACCACCAGTCGCCTAGCAAGGTGTCAAAAACATGATGACCTAAAAAAAAAAAAAAAAAAGGAAAAAAGTGATAAAGTACAGGTAGTCCTCGACTTACAACAGTTCGCTTAGTGACTGTTCGAAGTTACAATGGCAGTGAAAAAAGTGCCCCCCAAGCCACAGCCGAGCAAGACGCCTGCCTGCCTGCCCGGCGGCGCTCTTCCTCCCGTCCGAGGTTTTCATTGTTGTGAGCATTTCTGTTGAGGATTGGCAGTGGAGGTGCGGTGGGGGGGTGTTTGGTTTTTATTCCCCCCGTCTGCTGGGTGGTTGCAGCAGGTTTTGGTCACCTCACATGACCCTGGGACACTGTGACCGTCATAAATATGAATCAGTTGCCAAGCATCTGAATGTAAATCACAAGACCCTGGAGATGCTGCAACATTCCAGCTGATCGGCGCTTCTTCTGGGCTCAGCAGAAGCACCAGGATCAGTGCTGCTTTCCAGCTGATTGGTGCTTCTTCAGGGCTCAGCAGAAGCGCCAGGATCAGTGCTGCTTTCCAGCTGATTGGTGCTTCTTCAGGGCTTAGCAGAAGCACCAGGATCAGCACCGAGCTCCAGCTGGAGCCTGGCGCTGATCCTGGTGCTTCCACTGAGCCCTGACAGCCCCGAAGAAGCACCGATCAGCTGGAAAGCGGCACTGATCCTGGCGCTTCCGCTGAGCCCTGACAGCCCTGCAGCTCCAGCCATCTCTCGCTCAGGCTTATGCGGTGCTGCCACCGGTTCAGCTCATTCCCCTCCCCCGCTACCACTTTTCTAGGATGGTCGCGTACCACCTGCCAGGTGCCAATGTACCACAAGTGGTACCTGTACCACTGGTTGAAAAGCCTTGCTTTGGAGAATAAATCAGCCCCCTCTTCTCTGTGACAGCCCCTCAGGTAGTAGAAGACAGTTATCATGTCCCTCCTAATCAGTGGTGGGATTCAGCCGGTTCGCACCACTTCGGCAGAACCAGTAGCTAATTTTTGGTTGCTCAGGCCCAGAATGGACTTCCGGAAGCGGCATCCACACAGAGAACCGGTTGTCCACATATTTGAATCTCACCACCGCTCCTCATCCTTCTCTTTGATAGGCTAGACGAGGGGTCTTCCAACTTGGCCCTTTGATGACTTGTGGACTTAAACTGAGGAATTCTGGGAGTTGAAGTCCACGAGTCATAAAAGAGCCAGGGTTGCCTACCCTGTTAACTAGGTTATTGGGTATGAATCATGGATTTGGATTATTGTGGCTTCCAACACTGACATTTGCCTGCACAAGAATCTGGATTGTATATATAAAAAAAAGGTCCAGAATGACAGGAGGAAGGAAGAGATTTATTATCTCTTGGAATTGGGTATGTCTAGTTTAATGAAAAGAAGGACGAGGGGTGACATGATAGCAGTCTTCCAATATCTCAGGGGCTGCCCCAAAGAAGAGGGAGTCAAGCTATTCTCCAAGGCACCTGAGGGCAGGACAAGAAGTAATGGATGGAAACTAATCAAGGAGAGAAGCAACCTGGAACTGAGGAGAAACTTCCTGACAGTGAGAACAATTAACCAGTGGAACAGCCTGCCTCCAGAAGCGGTGAATGCTCCAACACTAGAAGTTTTTAAGAAGAGACTGGACAGCCATTTGTCCGAAATGGTATAGGGTTTCCTGCCTGAGCAGGGGGTTGGACTAGACGACCTCCAAGCTCCCTTCCAACTTTATTATTATTATTATTATTATTATTATTATTATTATTATTATTATTATTATTATTATTATTATTATTATTATTATTATTATTATTATTATTATTATTATTATTATTATTATTCTCTAAATGACAGTGAGACTTCCCAGACAGCTTGGACATGGTACTGTTGTATGGAGATACTGGTAGTCTTTGACTTACGACCACAATGGAGCCCAAAATTTAGGTTGCTAAGTGAGACATTTGTTAAGTGAGTTTCGCCTCGTTTTACGACTTTTCTTGCCGCATTTGTTAAGTAAATCCCTGCAGTTATTAAATTAGGACAAGGTTGCTAAGCGAGTCTGGCTTTCCCCGTCGACTTTGCTTGTCAGAAGGTCGCAAAAGGGGAATCACCTGACCCTGGGACGCTGCGACCGTCATAAATATGAGTCAGTTGTCAAGTATCCGAATGTAAATCACGTGACCGTGGGGATGCTGCAAATGGTCGTACGTGTGAAAAGTGGTCATAAGTCACTTGTTTCAGTGCCGTTGTAACTTCAAACGGTGATTAAGCAAACTGCCGTAAGTCGAGGACTACTGTATAGCTTTGCACCTGAATTCACCTACCAGATGGATTCACAGGATACTATGAACTGTAAAATAACTCAATAGGCTGCATTTACACAGCACATGAAGCCTGGAAAATATAAGCAAAGTTAAAAGAAGACAAGTAGGAGATATTAGAATTGGGAGTGTTCTTATTAAGTACGTTGCATGAATGTCACAACTATATTTTATTTACCTACCTCCACTGAGATTATTTCGTTAATTCTCTTCTCTTCTCTTCTCTTCTCTTCTCTTCTCTTCTCTTCTCTTCTCTTCTCTTCTCTTCTCCTCCTTCCTTCTTATATTATATTTCCTTCTCTCTTCTCTTCTCTTCTCCTCCTTCCTTCTTATATTATATTTCCTTCTCTCTTCTCTTCTCTTCTCTTCTCTTCTCTTCTCTTCTCTTCTCTTCTCTTCTCTTCTCTTCTCTTCTCTTCTCTTCTCTTCTCTTCTCTCCTTCTCCTCTGCATGTACAGTATGTGGACACACGTTTCTTTAATAAAATTAAACGATGCTTTTTAGTGGTAATAGAAGATTGGCTTAGAAGATTGTTGGAAATTGGAAATGGCTGGTCTCTGTGATTAAAACCATCTAAAAGAGGCCTTGAGGACTAGAAAGTCTGAAAACCTGTTTTAGATTGTAGGAGATGAAGATGATTATGGAGGAGGAGAAGGAGGAGGAGGAGGAGGAGGAGGAGGAGGAAAAGAGAAGGAGGAGGAGGAGAAGAAGGAAGAGAACGAGAAGGAGAACGAGAAGGAAGAATGATGGAAATAGTGAGAAGAAGGACAAGAAGGAAGAGAAGGAGAGAAGGGGAAGGAAGGAGATAGAGAGACGAAGGATAAGGAAAAGAAAAAGGAGAAGAGGAGGAGGAGGAGGAGGAGGAGGAGGAGGGAATTGCAAAAGTATTCCGAAGCGAGTCTAGCATTGTTTCAGTTATTAATTCTCCTCCGGAGCTCCGAGTCTTCCACTCTCTATCAGCACATGACTTCCTTTGGACGTGGTTTCTGCTGACCGAAGGACAAGGTGAAGTAAATATAGAAAGCCGCGGATCTGAGGCACGGGGGGCTCCGGTGGCCCGCAAAGGCGGTTTCATGGGAAAATGTGTATCTTGCCCCTCTCCTGCCCATTTAATCTCAGCTGAAGGCCCGGCTGCCTAAAAGCAGGATATCTCTTTGCTTTGATTGGGTTGCAAAATTAGAAAATAGGAAAGGCCCGAGCCGCGGCTGTCACCCTGCGGGGCACCAGCTCTTCGCCGGGGAAGCGAAGGAAGGAAGGAATCACGGTGCTGGCTAGCCAACGGAGGAGGTTGCAGAAAAATTGAAAATGACAGCCCACTGTTGGAAAGGACGGGGAGAAGTCCGCTCCAGAAGGTGGGTTTCCCCCCCCCCCAAACAAAGCCGAAAGACGTGCGGCGATGGGCATCTTGCCAGCGTCTAGCTTCGTGCTGTGTAATCACCTCAAGTCTCTTCCAAGTTTGGGAGTGAATTGAAAGAAGGAAAAGGAAAACAAAAACCTACGGAATAAAAACACTGCTTGGTGGCCTTTTCATAATCATTTATCCGGAATGGTATAGGGCAGGGGTAGGCAACCTTGGCCCCCTCATGACTCGTGGACTTCAACTCCCAGAATTCCTGAGCCAGCCACGCTGAGGGGAAAGGGAGAGGTTTCCAAGCTGAGCCATGTTGGCTCAGGAATTCTGGGAGTTGAAGTCCACGAGTCATAAAAGGGCCAAGGTTGCATACCCCTGGTATAGGGTCTCCTGCTTGAGCAGAGAGGTTGGACTAGAAGACCTCTAAGGTCCCTTCCAACTCTGTTATTCTGTTCTGTTCTCTGGAAGTTGTGGGTACTTTGTCACCGGAGATTGTCAAGAAGAGACTGGACAGCCATTTGTCCGGAATGGTGTAGGGCAGGGGTAGGCAACCTTGGCTCTTTTATGACTCGTGGACTTCAACTCCCAGAATTCCTGAGTCAGCCACGCTGAGGGAAAAGGGAGAGGTTTCCAAGCTGAGCCATGCTGGCTCAGGAATTCTGGGAGTTGAAGTCCACGAGTCATAAAAGAGCCAAGGTTGCATACCCCTGGTATAGGGTCTCCTGCTTGAGCAGAGAGGTTGGACTAGAAGACCTCTAAGGTCCCTTCCAACTCTGTCATTCTATCATTTTGTTATTTACAGGTTAGTCCTCAATTTACAACTGTTCGTTTAGCGACCGTCCAAAGTTACAATGGCACTGAAAAAAGTGACTTAAGGACCGGTCTTCGCCCTTATGACCATTGGAGCGTCCCCACGGTAACGGGATTAAAATCCAGGTGTTTGGCAACCGGCGTATATTTGCAATGGTTGCAGCGTCCTGGGGTCACGTGGTCACCACTTGTGACTTTCCCAGCCAGCTTCCCATAAGCCAAAACACAACGGGGGAAATCTGGATTCACTGAATGACCATGTGATTCATTTAACGGCGGTGATTTGCTTAACATCCGTGGCAAAAAACCCAAAACATCGTAAAATTGGGTGCGACTGGCTTAAAAAGCTGCCTTGTTTAGCAACGGAAATTCCAGTTGTGATCGTAAGTGGGGGATTACCTATAAACTGGGATTTGGGGCCACGGCTGTTTTGTTTTACCTGGTGCTGCTAAGAAGAGAGCCACGGCCTCTGGAGTGGACAGCCGTAATAAATAAATAATAAATTTGGGGACAAGGGACTAAGGACCACCGTCACACTGGGATGACATATTCAAGACAGAAGGACTAGGAAAGTGGAACGGGTGGCTTGGTGCCAAAACTTCCATCTGATTTCATTTCATTTCAACTTTTTTTATTAGAGCATCAAGTTAGCTCCGGCGTTAAATCGTTCACATTCTCACAGATGATTAACACAATTAAAAAGTAAAGTCTCCTTGTGTTTAATTTCAAGGACACAACTAGGCAGGGCTGCGCAACTCAAAATGGGTGTCTTTTTTACCATCTGCTCGTTTCATGCAGGTTTGTTTATTTCCAATAAGTGTCCATCACTTCCTATTTTTATTTTATTTTTTTTAAAAAAAATCTCAGAGGGGGTGGACCATCCAAATGCAATATAGGCAATCCTTGTTTAGTGAAAGCTTCGTTTTGCGACCGTTCGCAGCAACAAGAGCAATGAAAAAGTAACTTAAACCACCAATCCTTGCGTCGATCACCTTTGCGGGTTTGAAAAGCAAAGGAAAGCTGAAGTCGGATCAGGAACACAGCTGTGGTTTCACTTAGTGACCACCACTTAACAACTGAGTTGCCGGTCCCCATTGGGGGTCACTAAACGAGACTGAATTCAGTTACAAACGGTAATAGAAATGTACATTAAAAAATAAATAAAAGAAGCAATGAATTAACTAAATAATTACTTTGCTGTCTCCCTTTCAGTCCTAGTATTTCTGAATGGTGCTCCATCCCTTCATAAAACACTATCCACATCTGGATTAGCTTCCTGAGGTTCACCAAAAACACCCAGATGCCATCACTTGTTAGGTTGATGCATTATATATTTAATACACCATCTTTTATCACATTTCTAACCAATGCCAACGTTTGGCACAGCTTGAGAGTGTAATCATTTATTTCATTTAATGAATTGATTAGATTTTTATCCAAACTTTATTACTTCATAAGTAACTCAAGGTGTGAATAACCTAATAGGCCATTCTCCTCCTTTTTTCATCCAAAACAACAACCCAGTGAGGTAGGTTGGGCTGAGAGAAAGTGTCCCGAACTCACCCAACCACTTTCATGTTAAGTTGGGACTAGAACTCACCATCTCCTGGCGATTGGCCCAAAGTCACCCAATCGCTTTCATGTTAAGGCGGGACTAGAACTCACCAACTCCTGGCGATTGGCCCAAAGTCACCCAACCACTTTCATGTTAAGGTAGGACTAGAATTCATCATCTCCTGGCGATTGGCCCAAAGTCACCCAGCTGGTTTTCATGCCTAAGGCGGGATTAGAACTCACCATCTTCTGGCGATTGGTCCAAAGTCACCCAGCTGGTTTTCATGCCTAAGGCGGGATTAGAACTCACCGTCTCCTGGCAATTGGCCCAAAATCACCCAGCTGGTTTTCATGCCTAAGGCGGGACTAGAACTCACTGTCGCCTGCATTCTCACAGCTGCAATTTGAACTGTTCAATTTGGCTGTCTGGAGTGTAGGGGATGAGATTGTAATTGCCACAATCTGGCCGCACACAATTGTTCTCACCAATGGAGGAATTACCACATGCTCAGATTTCATGTCTCAACACACACTCTGCATCGGCCAGTGGAAAACATCTGTTCCAGCCCTTAGGATCTAAAAGCAATGTTGCCAGATCTGGCAACACTACTAAGACAGGGTGAAATCCATCTCGGCGCTTGGGAAACGGACTACAGCAATAGGGGCAAATTGTTGGAAGAAGCCACAAAAAAACCCCTACGCATTCAGGTGGACTAGGAGACTGAGAATTACAGGTGGTTTTTGACTTAGTGACTGTGTAGAATTCCTCCAAAAGCAGGGGTCTTCAAACGTGGCCCTTTTATGACTTGTGGACTTCAACTCCCAGAATTCCTCTGAGGAATTCTGGGAGTTGAAATCCACAAGTCATAAAAGGGCCACGTTTGAAGACCCCTGCTCCAAAGGGATCTGTCCCTAACCTGGTCCTTTAGGTCTTCCAAGGGAGCAGCCATCATCATCATCAGGACTAGGGGTGACATGATAGCAGTATTCCAATACTTGAGGAGCTCTCCTAGAGAAGAGGGGGGGGGGTCAACCTATTCTCCAAAAAAGCATCTGAAGGCAGGACAGGAAGCAACGGATATAAACTAAACAAGGAGAGAAGCAACCTAGAACTAAGGAGAAACTTCCTAACAGTGAGGCCAATCAACCAGTGGAACAGCTTGCGTTCAGAAGTTGTGGGTGCTTCATCACTGGAGTTTTTAAAGAAGAGACCGGACAGCCACCTGTCTGAAATGGTATAGGCCAGGGGCAGGCAACCTTGGCTCTTTTATGACTCGTGGACTTCAACTCCCAGAATTCCTGAGCCAGCCATGCTGAGGGGAAAGGGAGAGGTTTCCATTCTGAGCCATGCTGGCTCAGGAATTCTGGGAGTTGAAGTCCACGAGTCATAAAAGAGCCAAGGTTGCCTATCCCTGGTATAGGGTCTCCTGCTTGAGCAGGGGGCTGGACTAGAAATCCTTCCAGCTCTGTTCTGATTGACTGTAACTGAGTCCATCTCCCTTGCTGGTGGTCTTCTTCTCTTTCCTTCTGCCGTTCCCAGCCCTAAAGCCTTCTTCAAAGAGTTGAGTCTTTGCCTCGATTGATTGTCTGATGTGCCATCAAGTTGATGTCAATTTTTAGCAGCCACACAGATTTTCTTCCACGATGATTTGACCCCAATTGGCTGTTCGGCTCTTAGAAGGGTGCCTCCATCCTCACAGTAACTGTGTTCACCCACTTGCTACTGGGTGTCCTCTTCTCTTTTCTTCCACCTTCTCCCATCATCGGAGCCTTCTCCGGGGAGCTGGGTCCTCGCATAAGGTGTCTGAAGCAGGACCATTTGAGCCTGGTGCTTTCTGTCTTGAGTTAAGAAGATCTCTGGGTTGATTTGTTCAATGATCCGTGTTTTCTTGGCTGTCCGGGGTATCCTCCAGAGTCTTCTCCAACAGTAAACTCCAAAAGCACCAATGCTGTGAGCTAACCAGGTATTAAACTAGCCTTTTCTCCTCTACCCAAGACAGCCTCCAGATGGGACGGATCTGTTAGTTCCAACAGAAGAGAATGTTTCTAGCTCAGGGTTGAACTGTGGGGTCCTTGGGGCTCTCTGAGCTTGGTGGTTTTTTTGCAGACGTTTCATGACCAAGCTAAGTAACATCACCAGTGTTAGAAAGGAGTGTGGTTTGTGGGGAGGAAGAGGAGGACGTGGTGGAGGAGAGGGGGGAGGAGATCTGTGGGTGCCTTGGTGCTCTCTGAGCTTGGTGGTTTTGTTGCAGATCTTTTATTACCAAACTAGGTAACATCATCAGTGCTAGAAGGGAATGGGGTGTGTGGAAAGGAGGAGGAGGAGGAGGAGGAGTTGGAGGAAGAGGAGGAGAACTGTGGGGTCCTTGGTGCTCTCTGAGCTTGGCTGTTTTCTTGCAGATGTTTCATGACCCAGCTAGGTAATATCATCAGTAATATCAGGTAATATCATTAGGCATTGAAGATGCTACCTAGCTGGGTCATGAAATATCTGCAAGAAAACAACCAAGTTCTCTCTCTTTGTGTGTGTGTGTGTGTGAGAGAGAGAGAGAGAGAAAAGAAGAAGAAGAAGAAGGAAGAAGAAGAAGAAAGAGATGGAGGAGAGAAAGAGAAGAGAGTGAGAAATAGTGGGAGAGAAAGTGGGAAAGAGAGATGGAAAGAAAGAGAGAGAAAGGAAGAGAAAGGAAGAAAGAGAGGGAGAAAAAGAAGAGAGAAAAAGACATACAGAGAGAAGAGAGTGAAGAAAAAACAAGAGAAACAGAAAGAGAGAGAGACAGAAAGGAGAGAAAGAGGGAGAGAAAAGAGGAGAGAGAAAATTGAAAGAGAGGGAAAAGAGGGGGGCAGAGAGGGAGAGAAAAGAGGAGAGAGAGAAAAGAGAGAAGGAAGAGAGAGAGGGGTGGGGAGAGGGAGAGAGACGGAGAAAGAGAGAGAAAGAAAAGAGAGAAAGCGGGCCCGTCCCCCCCCCCCCGTCCACCAAAGGCGGGCAGGTGGGCCAGCCAAAGAAGCCGCTGCAGACGCGGCGGTGGGAGCAGCGGTGGGGCGAGGGGCGGTGGGGGGGGGGTCCTGGCGCGCTGCCTTCCTCCCTCCCTCCGCAGCTTCGCTTTCATTGTGTTCGCGGCGTCGCCCCAGAGAGAGGAAATGTTGGCTATTCCTGGGCCGCGATAAGATCGTTGTAAAAGCCATCTGGTGACCTCTCCCATCACCCGCCGCAGCGGCGCTGGCGTCTGGCTCGGCCCGAGCGCTCGGCAGAAGCCACGCGGGCTTCGTTGGAACCGCGGCTCTCCCTCCCCCGTCCGTCCGTCCGTCCGTCTCTCTCTCTCTCCTGCTCCCCCCGCTGGGGGGTCTCTCTCTCTCACACACACACACACACACACACACACACAACACAACAACACACACACACACACACACACCCGCCGCCGCCCGGTTTCTCTTTATAGACTCTTGGGCGAGGACCACACCTTGCAAGGAGGAAACGGGGCTCAGAGATAATAATAATAACAAAGTGGGAAGGGACCTTGGAGGTCATCTAGTCCAACCCCCTGCTCAGGCAGGAAACCCCTATACCATTTCAGAGGAGTGGCTGTCTAGTCTCTCTTTAAAAAACCTCCGGTGATGAAGCAATTTGCAAGTGTGTGCTTTATGCACGTTTGACGGTGTGCTCTTCACTGGAGTCCCAAAACCTGGTTAATTTTCAAGGTAATAGGGCCAATTTCTTCTCTTCTTTATTTCCTTTCCTTATCTATTTCCCTTCCTATTACTTATTTCTTTTTCTTCTTTATTTCCTTCCCTATTTCCTTTCTTCTCTTTCTTCTTTCCTTTCCATTCCTGTTTCCTTTCCTATTTCTTCTCTATTTCCTTCCCTTCCCTTCCCTTCCTTTCTCTTTCCTTTCCTTTCCTTTTCTATTCTATTTCCTTCCCTTCCCTTTACTTTCCTTCCCTTTCTTTTCCTCCTATTTTTCTTCCTTTCCTTCCCTTCCCTTCCCTTTCCTCCTATTCTTCCTTCTCTTTCCTTCTCTTTCCTTTCCTTCCCTTCCTTCCCTTCCCTTCCCTCCTTTCCTTCCCTTTCTTTTCCTCCTATTTTTCTTCCTTCCCTTCCCTTCCCTTCCCTCCCTTCCCTTCCCTCTCATCCTATTCTTCCTTCCCTTCCCTTCCCTTCCCTTCCTTCCCTTCCCTTCCCTTCCCTTCCCTTCCCTTCCCTTCCCTTCCCTTCCCCTTCCCTTCCCTTTCCTTTCCCTTCCTTCCCTTCCTTTCCCTTCCCTTTCCTCCTATTTTTCTTCCTTTCCTTTCCTTCCCTCCCTTCCCTTCCCTTCCCTTTCCTCCTATTTTTCCTTTCCTTTCCTTTCCTTTCCTTTCCTTTCCTTTCCTTTCCTTTCCTTTCCTTTCCTTTCCTTTCCTTTCCTCTTTCCTCTTTCCTCCCCTCCCCTCCCCTCGCCTTCCTCCTCCCCTTTTCTATTTCCTTCCCTTCCCTATATTCTTTCCCATTTCCTTCCCTCTTCCTCTTCCCCTCTCCCTTCCCACATGGGTGTCTTGGGATGGAGCTGCCCTGAACATCCTTCTCCATCTCAATGGGAGATTTGGACTCTGCTTAGATTTCCTCTCTGCCGTTTTCTGGACCAACCCGACGTTTATTACCCCACTCCAGTCGAGATTTACTGCAGTGACAACCCTTCCTTTCCAGAGGACAACATTACGCTCCTGCCAATCATTTCCAGATGCCCAGAAGCATGTTTTATTTTCTTTTTTCCCTGGTCTTTTGGTGGGGTGTTTGCTTGTTGGTCGGTTTCAGCATTAAGGAATTGCCTCAACGCAATGCAGTTGGCTTGCCAAGAGCGCAAACAGAGTGCCTTGGCTGGGTGAGAGAAATGCGTTTGGTAGGAGTTCCACTTACACAGAATTTACTCTTCAGACTAACCAGAGCTTCACGTTCCTGATTAAATGAGTTTCTTCTGGAGCTGGGAAGGGGAATGGAGGTTGTCTCGCAAGGACCGCTTGTGTCCTCCAACTATCTGTTGAAGGACGTTCTTAGAGAAGAGACATCTCTGTAAATCAGGATTGAACGGTGGGGTCCTTGGCGCTCTCTGAGCTGGCTGGTTTTCTTGCAAACGTTTCATGACCCAACTAGGTAGCATCATCAGTGCTGAGTGTGGGGTTTGCTCCCTGTTTATATACAGTAGATTCCCTCGCCAGTGTTGGAAGTGTGGTGTTCTCCTTGGTAGTCCATGCAGAGAGTGGTGAGGACAGCCAAGAAGACCATAGGAAGCTCGCCTCCTGGTATTCAGGATGCTGCTTATAAGTGCTGTGTGCTTAGAGCTCAAAGCATTGCTAGAGACCCCACACACCCACTTCATGGTCTGTTTCTGTTGCTCCCCTCTGGGAGGAGGTTTCGGAGTATTTATAGTAGGACGATTCTGTAATAGCTTTGTTCCCTATACCATCCGTCTGGTAAACTCGCAAGATTAGTTTTTCTCGCCATACACATGCATGCATAACCCGAACTAGACTGTGTTGTTTCTCTGTGTCATATAATATATGTGGGTATATGCATAATTCTGTATTTATTTATTTATTTATTTTTGTCCTATTTATGTAGTGCATATCGGAGGCACTGACCCTTTGAGAGCTGTATGCAACGAAATTTCGTTTTAATGTATGCCGATTAGTGTACATTCAAAGTGACAATAAAGTTATTATTCTATTCTTGGTAGTACCTTGATTGGGGTATTGTTTTCTGCTTATTTGTCTGGTGTTAATCCATGCTTATCTGGGGTTCTTGTTCTGTGGAGCCCTTAATGCTTTCTGAACTAGGGTGGTGGCTTGCCGACATTTCATCACCCAACTGAATCACATCATCAGGGTTGAGAGTGTGGCCTTTGCTGCCTGTTTATACATAAAGTAGCTTGCCCTGCCAGTGTTACATATAGAAAAATCACACTTACATACCAGTCAAAAGAGGCAATATAAAAGTTACAAAGGAAATAAAAAGACACAACAATAAGCAGGGTGTTGTCCACACACACTGATGGGGGAATTCTGGGAGTTGAAGGCCACACATATTATTGGAGGAATTCTGGGACTTGAAGTCCTATACATATCAATGAGGGAATTATGGGAGTTGAAGTCCATACATATTGGTGGAGGAATTCTGGGACTTGAAGTCCACACATATCAATGAAGGAATTCTGGGACTTGAAGTCCTATACATATCAATGAGGGAATTAAGGGGGTTGAAGTCCACACATATCAATGAGGGAATTATGGGAGTTGGTCCATACATATCAATGAGGGAATTCTGGGAGTTGAAGTCCATACATATTGGTGGGGGAATTCTGGGACCTGAAGTCCTATACATATCAACGAAGGAATTCTGGGAGTTGAAGTCCATACATATTGGTGGGGGAATTCTGGGACTTGAAGTCAACACATAATGGTTGCTAAGGCTAAATGGGGTACAGCTGAGAAAACCTAATAGAGAGTTGTTTGGCAAAGCAAACTTGGGTCCAGAAGAGACATTTGCCTATTTATGGGTAAGATTACAGGTAGTCCTCGACTTACGACCAGAACTGAGCCCCAGATTTATATTGTTAAGTGAAACATTTGTTAAGTAAGTTTTTCTCCATTTTTCAACTTTCTAGCCACAGGTGTTAAAGTGAATCACTGCAGTTGTTAAGTTAGTAACACATTTGTTAAATGAATCTGGCTTCCCCATCAGAAGGGCCTAAAAACTGTTCACGTGACCCCAGGACAGACAGTGCAACCGTCATAGATGTGAACCAGTTGCCAAGCATCCGAATTTTGATCACGTGACCCTGGGGATGCTGCGACGGACGTAAGTGTGAGAAACGGGCACAAGTCCCATTTTTCAGCGCCGGTGTAACTTTGAACGGTCACTAAACGGACAGTTGTAAGTCGAGGACCACCTGTTCGTCAAATACACAGCCTCAGAAGGAGCTGAAACAAGCTGAAGCCCAGTGGACGACGTGACTGAGGAAAAGAACAAAATTCTACCGGGAAGTTTTCGGTGCCGTCAGCGACACCTTTGCCCTTTGCCAAACTGATCCCGCGCGCGAAGAGCATTGCTCCCTTCCAGTTAGCAAGAGGTTCTCTCATGGGTCAGGATCGCCAAAGGGGTCATTCAGGATATACACACACAATGTCAGGACATTTGAGCACTGACCTCACCATTTTATGACTCTGCCAGCTTCCTTCGCTGGAAATGAAGCCCTTTTGTGATGAAAGCCTGGAGCACTTAAGTTGCCAGTAGGACTGGAGGAGGCCTGGGGGTATCCTACTCATGAAAAGCCCAGCCAAAGTCCCTGAAGACCTTGGTCTCCCCAAGTCAGGTCTTTTCATCCTTCCAGTGCGATGCAGGACAACCAGCCAAAAACGTCTTCAGGGGAAGAGGAAGCTGAGATCATTTGGGAAGGCTGAAATATGAAGGCTTAGCAAAAACTGGGGAAATGCCAGGGATATTGTGAGAATAAAACGATGCCCTAGGAAGGATCATCAGAGCCAAAGCGATCTTCGTGGCCGCAGTAAAGAATTCAGACTCCGCTGCAATAAATGAGCAACTTCCTGAGAAGTCATTCGATTCCCCCAGTGGTGGGATTCAAATAGGTGAACAACAGGTTCTCTGCGTGGATGCCGCTCCCGGAAGTCCGTTCTGGGCCTGGGCAACAAAAAAATTAGCTACCGGTTCTGCCGAAGTGGTGCGAACCGGCTGAATCCCACCACTGGATTCCCCGCTGAACCAGAGGGAATTTCCTGAATGTGAGAATCAGTGCATTTGGGAGTGAGTTATTGGTATATGAAAGGTGTATGTGTGGCTTGGAACCAGGTGGAAGGACTGATTTCAATGGGAAGTCAATAGCAATAGCACTTAGACTTATATGCCGCTTCACAGTGCATTTACAGTCTTCTCTAAGCAGTTGACAGAGTTTACAGCCTATGGCCCCCAACAATCTGCGTCCTCATTTTACCAACTTCGGAAGGACGGAAGGCTGAGTCAACCTTGAGCCGGTGAGGATCGAACTCCTAGCAGTGAGCAGAGTCAGCCTGCAATACTGCATTCTAATAGGTAGATTAGAAAAGATGATACATGATAGATAGATAGATAGATAGATAGATAGATAGATAGATAGATAGATAGAGAGAGAGAGAGAGAGAGAGAGAGAGAGAGAGATAGAGATAGAGATAGAGATAGAGATAGAGATAGAGATAGAGATAGAGATAGAGAGAGATAGAGATAGAGATAGAGATAGAGATAGAGATAGAGATAGAGATAGAGATAGAGATAGAGATAGAGATAGAGATAGAGATAGAGATAGATGGATGAATGTTGACTAGAAGAATGGCTGTAAGTCAAGGACTACCTTTAGTAACACTGAAGAAAAATACTAAAATTAACTACCTATTGAAACCAGAAAGTTATAACCTTCTGCTAGACAGAGAAAAAACTGCGCCCTAATCACAGCCAACCCAGGCAAATGGGCTTCTTCTCCAATTACTTATTCCTGGATGGCCCTTCCCCTCCCTTCCTTCTTCCTCCTTCCTTCCTCCCTACATTCCTCCCTCCCTCCCTTCCTCTTTCTTTCCCTCCCCCTCTCTCTCATCCTTCCTTCCTTCCTTCCTTCCTTCCCCACTCCCTGCTTGCCTGCCTCTACTTTTTTCCTTCCTTCCTTCCTTCCTTCCTTCCTTCCTTCCTTCCTTCCTTCCTTCCTTCCTTCCTTCCTTCCTCTCTCCCTTCCTTCTTTCCTTCTTTCCTTCCTTCCTCTCCCTCCTCTCCCTCCCCTTCCTTCTTTAATATATTCCTTCCTTCCTCCCTTCCTTCCTCTCTCCACCTTCCTTCTCTCTCTCC
>JALGBA010002099.1:0-7500 GCA_023970755.1 Azemiops feae
TATCTATCTATCTATCTATCTATCTATCTATCTATCTATCTATCTATCTATCTATCTATCTATCTATCTATCTATCTATCTATCTAATCTATCTATCTATCTATCTCTGTCTATCTCTATCTATCTGTCTCTCTCTCTGTCTCTCTCTCTCTCTCTCTCTCTCTATCTATCTATCTCATCTCTTATCACCTATCACCTATCTATCTATCTATCTATCTATCTATCTATCTATCTATCTATCTATCTATCTATCTATCTATCTCTATCTATCTATCTATCTATCTATCTATCTATCTATCTATCTATCTATCTATCTATCTATCTATCTATCTATCTATCTACCTACCTACCTACCAACCTACCTATCTTCTTCATTCAGCGTACACCTGGCTGAAGTTTACCAAAACAAGAAATCCGATTCAACTGATAAAACTTAACCCGGACACATTTAGGTCCATTACTGCTTAACAATAAATTACAATATTCCCTAGAATTGTCTACTCTTCGCTGCATTCAGATTGTGAATTTGTTTACAGATACCACAATGTCTTGATGAACAGCTCATAAAGACAAGGCAACCCTCAGCTTACAACAGTCCATTTAGTGACCATTCAAAGTCACGTGGCACTGAAGAAAGGGACCTAACGGCTGTTTCACCTTTATGACCGTTGCAGCATCCCCATGGCCAGGTGACCAAAACCTGGGCACACGGCAACTCACTCACATTTGTGACGGCCGCCGTGTCCCCGGGGTCACGTGACACCCTTTCCCTCATGTTCTGACGAGCAGAGGCGATGGGGAAGCCCGGTTCAATTAACAACCGTGTTACTAGCTTCACATCTGCGGCGATTCGCTTACCATCTGTGGCAAGATGTAAAAGGGAGCAGGACCCGCTTAACAAATCTCCCCTTAGCAACACAAATTTGGGGCTGAGTTGTAGTGGTAAGCTGAGGACTACCCGTCTCACCTCAACAGGGTAAGGACAATTTTCACCTTTATTTCCGAATAGCTCCGGATTTAATTTTAACACGGCACGGACATGCGCATGTCAGCCTGAATTTTCTGACTACTCAGAAAAAAAAAAAAATGAGACGTTATGCTGGTTAATGACCGATCAAAATATACTGTTTGGTATAAAAGACATCTTACCTTGATTTTGGCTCCCAGCTTTTCAGCCGCTTCTTTCTCGCGTTTCAGGTCTTCCATCTTCTTCTCCTTCTCCTTCAGCAGCCTCATCTTGTCCTCGGCGACCAAGCTGTGGTCCTCCAAGATGGCCTTCTTCTCTATCTCCAGCTTCTCCTGCTGCTCTTTCCAGTAGTCATCTTTGTCCACCCCTCGCTCTTCTTCACCCTCCTCCTCCTCTTCCTCCTCCTCTTCCTCCTCCTCCTCCTCCTCCCCCCCGATCCCGCCGTCTCTCCTCCTCTCCTTCTTCTTCTTCTTGACGATGGACCTCTTCTCCAGCTGGGCCTTCAGGCGAGCAATTTCTTCTTGGAATTCCCGCAGGAGGGCGTCCTTGGGGTCTTCGTTGACTCTGGGCTTGTTCTTGATGTTCTTGGCCCGGTTGGCGTACCGCAAGGTGGTCAAGGTTTCCTCGACGTTGTAGGAGGCCGGGCCGATGTTGGCCACCATCACCGTCTTGGCGTTGCCGCCCAAGGAATCCTGGAGCAGGCGGGTCAGCTTCGAGTCTCGGTAGGGAATGTGGGTGCTTTTGCCGTCCACCAGGGCCGATATGACGTTGCCCAACGCGGAGAGAGAGAGGTTGATCTTGGTGGCTTCTTTCAGCCTCTCGCCCTGGGCTCCCGTCTTGGACTGGCGCTCGCTGCCCGCCAGGTCCACCAGGTTCAGCTTCCCGACGCGTATGTGGTTCTCCCCGTCCAGCCCAACCTCGCTGCACTCAATGGTGATGACGAAAATGGCGTGGGAGCGGGAACTGTGCTCGTTCATGTTGGTGGCGCCCACCGACCGATTCTGGTTGCCGACATTCATCACGTGCTCGATTTCTTTCACGCTTTTGGTGACAAAGGAGGAGAGGTCTTTGACGTAGACGCCCGTGTCGGGCCGCTCCTTCAGCTCCAGCCTCTTGGATTGGTCCTTGGAGAGCAAGTCCCTGATTTCCTCTTGGTAGATCTCCAAGTAGGAGGCCCTCACCAGATACTGCTGGTTCTGCGACCGAGAGATGTGGGTGAAGACGTGGTCGAAGGAGTTGGGGATGACCCCTCTTTTCTCCGGGTCTCCACGCAACCCTTCCATGGTGTAGGTTTTCCCTGTCCCAGTTTGCCCGTAGGCGAAAATGGTCCCGTTGAAGCCCTGGAGAACCGAGTCCACCAGAGGCCGGAAAGTCTCATCGTAAAGCTCAAACTGTTTGGAGCTCCAGTCGTAAACGGCGTCAAAGGTGAACGTCTTGGGAAGCTCGTGAGATGTTCCCCTGGGGTTCTTGACCGAGACTTGCCCCAGTTTCACGTCCACTTCCACCACTTGCTCATAGGAAGCCACTTTCTCCTTGCCGTTCATTGGCCGGCATCGTACGACAACTCTGACCGTCTCCGAGCACTTTAACTTCGACATGACAACAGATTAGCACGGGGGAACCAAAGGAACGGAGGACGGGATCACGGAGAGCAAGGATTCTTCTAATCCTGCAAAGAACGGGAGTGCAACAACGGAACGTTAAGTGCTCAGACTCCATGACAGTTAGCGCAGCAGGCAGAAGTCCCTATTCTACCGTATTCACACTTCACATCCTAGATCAGGGCTGTCCAACCTCGGCGACTTTTAAGACTTGAGGACTTCAACTCCCAGAATTCCCCAGCCAGCCATGATTAAACCCTTCTATTCCCCACCATCCGGTCAGAGCTGAAGAAGCTTCTTGGAGGAGAAGCGAAACGTCTTCAAAGAAAAAACAAGGAAGTCCAGTTGCCTCCTGAGAAAGCATCTTTGGGATAGATATGGAATTGTAAGCCACCCTGGGTCATTTGATAGTGAGATGGGGGACATACAAATGTAATCAATCAATCAATCAATCAATCAATCACTCTTTCTGGGAATAAAGATCATAGCTCCCCTAAGCTCTGCTGAGCCCCAACCCCTTGCTACCTATCTAGTTCACCTGCCAGATGACTCCAGATGAAGTTAACCATGGCTCCAGACTCACACCAGGTGCAACTGAACGGCTGGCAAAGACTGTTGTTGCCAGAGGAACGGCAGTGACTCACACCTTACCCTCCTCTGTGTAAAGTGTAAATGGTTGAGCCATCGTTTTACCATCAGCTCATCAGCTTCATGTCGCATAGATCCCGCCAGGATTTTAACCTTGGCGTCTCTTTGCAGCGCAATCCCGATTCTCCCAGTGAAAACGGAATCCGTGGGGCTTCTGATTCACGCCAAATGTCTTCGCTACTCGTCTCATCCCCCCGGGGATTAAATGGAAAGTTCAGAGGCGTTTCTGACTTATTAGAAATTCTTCACATCCACAACGACCCTCCGCCCTCATCCCTCACATCCTTCAGGAGAAAAGTGTTAGAACTGAGCAGTTTTTGATTTAAGAGGACGCTGCCTTGGAGCAGGACTCCCTCTGGGTGACCTTGTCACGTCCCTGTCGTTTTCTTGGCTGCAAAGCCAACCGCTGTGCTATTATTGCGTTCTCCCAGGACATATTTTTTCCCCCAATTTCCTAGCTCTCTAGCCTATATCTGGACACATTTCTGGCAGAAACCAGATCTATTTTTGGTTTTTTTAACGAAGGTGAGTCAGACACTACGACCGTGAAGCTGGCCAATTTTTGACTACCTTCTCGGGGTGTTAAAGGAAAGAGGGGAGTCAAGCTATTCTTCAAAGCACCAGAAGGCAGGACAAGAAGCAATGGATGGAAACTGATCAAGGAGAGAAGCAACCTAGAACTAAGGGGACAGTTAGAACTGACAGTTAGAACAATTAACCAGTGGAACAACCTGCCTCCAGAAGCTGTGAATGCTCCAACACTGGAAGTCTTTAAGAAGAGACTGGACAGCCATTTGTCCGAAATGGTCTAGGGTTTCCTGCCTGAGCAGGGGGTTGGACTAGATGACCTCCAAGGTCCCTTCCAACTTATCATCATCATCATCATCATCATCAAAGAAGTTAAAGTCTCTCCTAAGGAGATCCATCTGGTAGGACCAAGAAGAAGGACCTTCTCTGTGGTGGCCCCTTCCCTGTGGAACATCATCTCTGTGAAGGAGAGAAGCAACCTAGAACTAAGGAGAAACTTCCTGACAGTTAGAACAATTAACCAGTGGAACAACCTGCCTCCAGAAGCGGTGAATGCTCCAACACTGGAAGTTTTTAAGAAGAGACTGGACAGCCATTTGTCCGAAATAGTGTAGGGTTTCCTGCCTGAGCAGGGGGTTGGACTAGATGACCTCCAAGGTCCCTTCCAACTTTATTCTTATTCTTATTCTTCTTATTAAGATAAAATTGGCCCATCCTGACACCCATTCAAAAGACCCTGAAGACGTGGTTTTGCCAGGAGGCCTGGGGACCCCCAGGGGGATACGGAGCCCATCAAGCGACTGGCCTGATTGTTGTTGCCAGGGCTTGTGGGGCTACACTGGATTTTGTGTTGGGGTTTTATGTCTGTAAGCCTCCCGGAGTCCCCGTGAGGAAGTTGGGCAGCCGTCCGCATTTTCTTAATAAATGAATCTACAGAGCTGCCATAACCAAACTTTTAGAAGTCAGCAAGTTAAAGAAAAGGATGCTCATTTACCCTGACAGTCCTTCCAGAAATACACTGACAAACAGATGCTTCTTTTTGCGGCACCAAATAAACATTTTATGCGGAGTATGGCCTGCATTATGGTCCAGCGTAGCATGCACCCCCAACTAAGGCCACAGCCTTCGTAAGGCCACATCTGGAATGCCGCATCCAGTTTTGGTCACTGCATTATACAAAAAAGATGTTGAGACTCTGGAAAAAGTGCAAAGAAGAGCAACTAAGATGATGAAAGGCCTGGAAAGTCAAAAAATATGAAGAACGGCTGCAGGATTTGGGTTTGGCTAGTCTAGAGAAAAGAAGGACTAGGAGGGGACATGATAGCAGGATTCCAGTATTTGAGGGGCTGCCACAAAGAAGAGGGGGGGTCAACTTATTTTCCAAAGCACCAGAAGGCAAGACAAGAAGCAACGGATGGAAACTAATCAAGGAGAGAAGCAACCTGGAATTAAGGAGAAACTTCTTAACAGTGAGAACAATTAACCAGCGGAACAGCTTGCCTCCAGAAGTTGTGGGTGCTCCATCACTGGAGGCTTTTAAGACAAGACTGGACAGCCACTTGTCTGAGATGGTATAGGGTCTCCTGCTTAAGCAGGGGGCTGGTCTAGAAGACCTCCAAGGTCCCTTCCAGCTCTAGTCTGATTGAATCCCCCTCCAAACAGGCCTTGCACAGGAACGCCATACTAAGCCTGTCACAAACGTTTTAGAAAGTGCTACCCAGAAACAGCACTTAACCTTATAAAAGCCACGGCCATCTGGCCCAGATCCCAAACGGATTCTAATCCATTAGCTGGAAGCTCCAGACTGCATTTTTCAAATGGCTGCCAGTCTAAAACATGGAAGCCATTCAAATCTTGCTTTCTTGGAATATAGAAGACGACGTTGTGTCTAAAAACCAAGTCCTGCTTACCGCTGGAAAGAATAGAATAGAATAGAATAGAATAGAATAGAATAGAATAGAATAGAATAGAATAGAATAGAATAGAATAGAATAGAATAGAATAGAATAGAATAGAATAGAATAGAATAGAATAGAATAGGAATAGAATAGAATAGAATAGAATAGAATAGAAGCTGGAAGGGACCTTGGAGGTCTTCTAGTCCAGCCCCCCGCTCAAGCAGGAGAACCTATACCGTCTCAGACAGGTGATTGTCTAGTCTCTTCTTAAAAACCTCCAGTGATGGAGCACCCACGATTTCTGGAGGCAGGCTGTTCCACTGGTTGATTGTCCTCACTGTCAGGAAGTTTCTCCTTGATTCCAGGCTGCTTCTCTCTTTAGCCAGTTTCCAACCATTGTTTCTCGTCCTTCCCTCTGGTGCTTTGGTGGATAACCTCCTCTCCTTTGTGGCAGCCCCTCAGATACTGGAACGCTGCTATCATGTCTCCCCTATTTCTTCTTTTCTTTAGACTGGCCAAACCCAAGTCCTGCAGCCGTTCTTCGTATGTTTTAATCTCCGGGCCTTTGATCATCTTAGTTGCTCTTCTCTGAATTTTTTCCAGACTCTCAACATCTTTTTTGTGATATGGTGACCAAAAGTGGCTACAGTATTCACTAGGGTTTTATAAAGCGGTACTAATAGCTCACGTGATCTTGATTCTATGCCTCTTGTTTATGCAACCCAGGATTGTATTGAATGTGGCAGTTCAGTCATCAGCTAATTGTTTGTGTGAGAAACGAAGGAGAGTAATTCTTTTAACTGATTGCTTCCCCGGCAAGGGGTTCATTGTGAGATTGACCTTACTGTCATTTTAGACACCCCGACTAGGGGTCCCGGTGCCTGGGCATGGCTGGCTGTTCTCTGGGTTCAAAGAAAGAGTTGCTCGCTATCTAAACATGTCAGGTATCCCCACACATGTAATTAAACAAAAGTCCCTGTATAGCATCGCCTGTCTTTTTTTAATAAATCCATTTCATTAAGTAGGTTATTCGCGTATTTCTGCTCTCATCGGATTTCCCGTTTTTATTTTTAAACTACTTTTTTTAATCTACCTCTCAGGGGAGACAGGGAACCCTGACAACAATGACCCTTTCTAATTGGAGATGTTTTAAAGCTTGCTTTCTATTATACACCGTTTAAGCCGTTGAGAATTCTTTGGATGGCCGTGGGGCAAAAAAGTAGGATTAATAAATAAATACAGCTGCTTGCCAGAGTTCAGAATACTTCTGCCAGCTGTAAAGACCTCAGAATATTTTCTGTAAAGAAACACACGGGCAGCTGGAGCTAAATCTGTTTTTATTATTGTACCAATCTTAATATCATCTTCGCAGGAGAGGGAACCCAAAGGGCCCCTATTGGTAATACAGCATTTATTTATTTGTCCATAAATCTATACAGCTGTCCATCTCAAACAAGTGACTTTGGGCAGTGCACCACAAGGCTAAGAAACAGTCACGTTAATAAACAGTAAAATTACTTTAATTATTATGGCTGGTCACATGGTCAGCCAGAGGTTCAGACCAGATTTGGCATTTCTCTCCAGTTACTGAGTCCTTCCAGAGGACCTGCGATGTTGATGTTTAATGGTGTTAAAGGTATTATTGTAGCAACTGTGAGAGGGATCTCGGAGTCCTAGTGGACAATCCCTTAAATATGAGCCAGCCGTGTGCTGCAGCTGCCAAAAAAGCCAACACAGTGCTGGGCTGCATTAACAGAGGGATAGAATCAAGATCACATGAAGTATTAATACCACTTTACAAGGCCTTGGTAAGGTCACACTTGAAATCCTGCGTCCAGTTTTGGTCACCACGATGTAA